>VMBQ01004525.1:34057-46805 GCA_007657795.1 Dreissena rostriformis
CATGCTTATACCGGAGCCATCCCTTGTACATACGAAGGAGAACTTACCTCTGAAGGCTGGCAACGTTGCCTGGTATTGTTGCCCTATATTGACATGCCTGAAAGTATCACCATACATTTTATATCTTACAAGTATGCTCTATGTACATACTGCAATTTAATAACCATTCTGTTATCATTCTCTTATGAATGTGCAAAAAACTCATTAAAATTATATTACGTGAGTTTTTTGCCTTAAACATTTGATTGACATTATCTTTAGGATGTGTGTCACACGTAAAAACATTCAGTTAGCATTATTTCATCAATGTTCAATCAGTTTGCATCATCTTACAGATGTTCATACAATCGATATTATCTTATGGAGTTTTTATTTTACATCATCTTTCAAGGGCACACAAAGGCTTTGATATTTTTCTTATTTGTGAAGACATTAGGCTTTAACATGTCTGTACAAAGGAAAAAATAACGTCCAAATTGATACGAAGCGCTTGTCACAATATGGCAAAAAGGCAGTCTGTTTTTTTTTTGGATTTTGGCCAATCTGACATTTTCTTGAGACAATTTTTCAGTATTTTTGCAAATGGCTCAATTTGGCCAATAACAGCAAGCCCTGATTTTTGATGTTCATTCAGTTAACATTATCTTACCAATGTTTATTCAATTAACATTATCTTACCAATGTTCCATTCATTTTACATTATCTTATGGCTGTTCATTCATTTTACATGATCTTACTGCTGTTCATTCATTTAACATTATCCTACGGCTGTTCATTCATTTGAAATTATCTTATGGCTGTTCATTCAGTTTACATTATCTTACGACTGTTCATTCAGTTAACATTAGCTTACAGCTATTAATTCAGTTTACATTAGCTTATGGCTGTTCATTCATTTTACATTATCTCATGACTGTTCATTCATTTTACATGATCTTAAGGCTGTTCATTCAATTAACATGATCTTACGGCTGTTACTTCATTTTACATGATCTTATAGCTGTTCATTCATTTTACATTATCTTACGGCTGTTCATTCATTTTACATGATCTTACGGCTGTTCATTCAGTTTACATTATCTTACGGCTGTTCATTCATTTTACATGATCTTACGGCTGTTCATTCAATTAACATNCATACCCAGTGAAAATAAAAAAATAAAAAAATAAAGTAAAAATAAAAAAAAAACTTTTTTCAAGTAATGTTATATACCATTTGTGATATTTTTCATCAATATAAACTAATTATTGTAAAAAAATACGGTATTTTAGAACTTTTCTTTATTCGTCATTCGTGGTATACAGTCCCTTAAAAATAATCTTATTGATGTTCATTCAAATAACATTATCTAACGGCAGTTCATTCAGTTAACATTATCTTATGAATGTTCATTTAGTTAACATTATCTTACAGATGTTAATTCAATTAACATTATTTTACAGATAAGCATTCATTTCACAATCTCTTACGGATGTGTGTCCGACTCTGGGGGTTGCTGTTCCTCCTCGAAGGTGACTGTCTCATCTGACAAATCCTCTGGCTTCTGTACACTCGCTGCAAGGAGTCATAATATGCGTATAACATTCACACAAGTATAACCTTCATGTGAAAATGAGTTTGCTTAAAGAAGTTTAAGGATATCTTTTAAAAAATTATTTTGTGTTTCAATTTATTGAACATATTTCTTGTGCTTATAAAAATATTTGTCTCCCTTTGGCAAGTCAAGGATATCTTTTAAATGTATTCTTTGTGTTTCACAAAATTTATATATTTTCATTCGTAAAAGTGCCAATGAAAATATTGTCTTCCTTTTCGTTGACGACATAATAACACAAAAAACAAATACTTTTTTATATTCACGTGCAGGAAAACATTATTTGCTTACATGTCCATTGAATACATACTCTGTTATCACGTTAAAGCCTAACATGTTTTTATTTAATATATGACTGAAGACTTTTGTAAGAAGCCTTGGTTCTTACCTGATCTAAGGAGCGATGGTCTCAATGGAGTGGAAGGAGGTCCAGTGGACATCAGTGGCTGGGGAGTCAACCCTGAATGATGTATGGACGAGAACAGACCTGATCCGCGCCGTAATGGACTCAACATGGGCGGCGGAGTGTATGGCACAGTCATGGTGTTCGAGCCGTTTTCGCCATCAGTATGTATTCTAGGAGATCTTAAGCGACTTTGAAACCCACAGTGGTTGGTATGGGAAGGTATTATTAGAGGGGCCGGACGGTTTTTCCGTCTGATTTTAGATGAGCCAGGTGCCATTGCACTTGGATTTCGAAAAACGCCAGCCCCGTCAGATCTAGACAAGAAGTCCATATTACTCCATTTTGATAAATGTTCATTAGTTTTACTGCGTGGCCTTTGAGCATAATCCTCTACCCGATTCTTAGGTTTAACAAAGAACGGATCATCATGTTTGTGCAACCTGAAATCGTCGCCAGACTTGCTTCGCAGTCGTGGCCTAGAACCTTCATCAGATCTCGCAAGAGGGGGACGTAAGTACGCAGATTCACGTTTCTGTAAATCAGGGGCACTAGTAGGTGAAAACAGAACATGAGCACGCACATCTTCTGGGCCTGAGGAAAGTCTTCGCTTCAGTTCACTATTGGGACTCTTTGCCAATACATGTATGGGGTTTAATTCTGCCTTAGCACTGTGATGTCGCTGTCTCTGCATGTAGCCAACATTGGAATTGCTAACGTTAGAGCCATTATTATTTTGGAATGAGAATTGTAAACTTTGAGCTGCCCTAGGGGAAGAAGGCTTTGTTGCCAAATGTTTCAGTAATTCTTGTTTTACACTGACACGGGGCTCCAATACCGAAGTTGGAGACCCGAATGTCATGTTATAGTTTGTAGACAAAGCCTGCACACTTACTGCTGCATTATGATGAGCAAATTCAGCCGAAGAGACACCTAAACAGTTTTCACTAACAGGCTGTGCCTGAAACAAATTGTCATTTTCCGAAGCAAACACTTGATTTGAAAGCTGGGGGAGATGGTGTGACTGGGGTTTGTTTACTCGATGCATTGATCCAGGAGCCACCTCACCTAAATTCTCTAAACTTGTTATGATTTGCGACACTATTTCACTATCATTGTTGTCTATATTGCCACCAGGGCCTGGGTTTGAAACAAGTTCGTCACTCACTCGGTAACCCCCAGTATACTGGGACTGAAAAACACTTTGATCTTGAGAAAAGTGCAGATTCTGATTAAACAAATCCTGGTGTAAAGACGCTTCCAAGTCCATATCAGACCTATGTACAATGTTTGTATTATTATTATTATGCACATTTGCTAGATGCTGATTCTGAAATGTTAAATCACCATGAAGATTGCTCATTCCTACATTCTGTGACTGCATTTGCCCCTGTAATTGTAACAAGCTGCCTCCATTACTGCTAACATGCACTTGCCCATACTCGTGCACCCCCTGATCGGCAAATCGTGAACTCAAACCTATGGATTCCTGCGAAAGCCCCTGTTGGTGGGCCCCTTTATTGTAATCCTGGGCCCCAGGAGGGCTGCGGAGCGACTCAACAGAGCCTTGTCGCTGTAGCAACGGGGACTGTGGCACACTGTGGGGTTGACTGTACTGTGGGGAACTGGTCATGTGCGACACCTGCTGGGATAAAGGGGACTCCACATACTGCAGGTCATGGCTTCCCAGCGGCTGTTCCTGAGTGGAGGCCTCATACATCAGCTGCTGCTGTAACAGCTCTATCTGACTCTGGGACTGCAGTTGTTGCTGCTGCTGTTGCTGCTTAAACTGATGCTCTTGCAGTTGGTGAATTATCTGGAATAAAGTAAATTATCATAACACATTTCATAGTTGGTGTGCAATATGAAAATATGAAGGTGATCCATGTTTAAACAAAATCAAAGATATCATAAAATCAATGCCATATTACTCACACTTTTCGCTGTCATGTTTGTTTCTTGGCAAGTAACATGACACACAAAAAGTTCAAATGGCAAATCTATGTAGTAAATATGTTTGTGCTCAGATCAGTTTGTAGAAACAAATCTCAAAGCTGAATAATCTAATCTAGATGAACAATCACACATAGCATACTCATAGTACAATTTGAAAAGTTTTTAAAATTGAAAAAAAACACACACACAAAATGTTGCGATCAATAAGCAAGTGAAAGCCTTGTCAGTATTGATTGATGGGCCCATGTAAATAAATCCATACAAAAATCAATTTCAAGGTCAAAATGAGGTAAGGTAATGTGGGTTGGTTGAGAGAGTTCATAGATAACATCCATTCAAGTATCAAAGCTTTGTAGCAAGCTGTATTGATGNAACGTTAGAGCCATTATTATTTTGGAATGAGAATTGTAAACTTTGAGCTGCCCTAGGGGAAGAAGGCTTTGTTGCCAAATGTTTCAGTAATTCTTGTTTTACACTGACACGGGGCTCCAATACCGAAGTTGGAGACCCGAATGTCATGTTATAGTTTGTAGACAAAGCCTGCACACTTACTGCTGCATTATGATGAGCAAATTCAGCCGAAGAGACACCTAAACAGTTTTCACTAACAGGCTGTGCCTGAAACAAATTGTCACTTTCCGAAGCAAACACTTGATTTGAAAGCTGGGGGAGATGGTGTGACTGGGGTTTGTTTACTCGATGCATTGATCCAGGAGCCACCTCACCTAAATTCTCTAAACTTGTTATGATTTGCGACACTATTTCACTATCATTGTTGTCTATATGGCCACCAGGGCCTGGGTTTGAAACAAGTTCGTCACTCACTCGGTAACCCCCAGTATACTGGGACTGAAAAACACTTTGATCTTGAGAAAAGTGCAGATTCTGATTAAACAAATCCTGGTGTAAAGACGCTTCCAAGTCCATATCAGACCTATGTACAATGTTTGTATTATTATTATTATGCACATTAGCTAGATGCTGATTCTGAAATGTTAAATCACCATGAAGATTGCTCATTCCTACATTCTGTGACTGCATTTGCCCCTGTAATTGTAACAAGCTGCCTCCATTACTGCTAACATGCACTTGCCCATACTCGTGCACCCCCTGATCGGCAAATCGTGAACTCAAACCTATGGATTCCTGCGAAAGCCCCTGTTGGTGGGCCCCTTTATTGTAATCCTGGGCCCCAGGAGGGCTGCGGAGCGACTCAACAGAGCCTTGTCGCTGTAGCAACGGGGACTGTGGCACACTGTGGGGTTGACTGTACTGTGGGGAACTGGTCATGTGCGACACCTGCTGGGATAAAGGGGACTCCACATACTGCAGGTCATGGCTTCCCAGCGGCTGTTCCTGAGTGGAGGCCTCATACATCAGCTGCTGCTGTAACAGCTCTATCTGACTCTGGGACTGCAGTTGTTGCTGCTGCTGTTGCTGCTTAAACTGATGCTCTTGCAGTTGGTGAATTATCTGGAATAAAGTAAATTATCATAACACATTTCATAGTTGGTGTGCAATATGAAAATATGAAGGTGATCCATGTTTAAACAAAATCAAAGATATCATAAAATCAATACCATATTACTCACACTTTTCGCTGCCATGTTTGTTTCTTGGCAAGTAACATGACACACAAAAAGTTCAAATGGCAAATCTATGTAGTAAATATGTTTGTGCTCAGATCAGTTTGTAGAAACAAATCTAAAAGCTGAATAATCACACATAGCATACTCATAGTACAATTTGAAAAGTTTTTAAAATTGAAAAAAAAACACACACACAAAATGTTGTGATCAATAAGCAAGTGAAAGCCTTGTCAGTATTGATTGATGGGCCCATGTAAATAAATCCATACAAAAATCAATTTCAAGGTCAAAATGAGGTAAGGTAATGTGGGTTGGTTGAGAGAGTTCATAGATAACATCCATTCAAGTATCAAAGCTTTGTAGCAAGCTGTATTGATGTTAGACAAAACATGTCATTTTGGGTTAACCAAGTATTCCTTCTGAATTAGTCTAAGTTAAAAGAAGGTTAATGTCAAGGTCAACAAGTGATGTGTTTGAGAAACACTATGTCCCCTTTTGAGTGATTTTGACCCATATATTTGACCTTTGACCTTGAAGGGTGACCTTGACCTTTCACCACTCAAAATGTGCAGCTCCTTGAGATACACATGCATGCCAAATATCAAGTTGCTATCTTCAATATTGCAAAAGTTATGACCAATGTTAAAGCTTGTGCAAACAAACCAACAAACAAACAAACCAACAAACAGACAGGGCAAAAACAATATTTCCCCCAGTATAGACTGGGGGACATAAATGAGGTCAGGTGACATGGGTGTATTGATAGAGTTCAAAGATATCATCCATGCATGTTTCAGAGCTTTGTTAGATGAAACGCGTAATTTTGGGTTAACAAGGAATTTGAACCTTCTGAATAAGTCCAACTCAAAAAGAAAGTCAATGTCAGGGTCAACAAGAGGGCCAAAGGCCCTAGGTCGCTCACCTGAGACCTGAAGGAACTGAACTGTTTTGAGCCGTTTTGAGATGTTTCTGTCATAAATGACGCTTCTGACTTTGCCTTTAACCAGAACCATTTTTGAACTCGGTTTAGATGTTATTAGAACAAAAGTTCTGGTCAAGTTTCATGCTGTTTGGGCAAAATAAAAACATTTTGAGTATTTAGAAGAATTAACTGAACACATGTAAGGAAAACTGCCCCACCCCTATGGTGAATATGTTTGCAATGGACTAAAAGCATTAATTGACCAAAAGCAATTCGGAACTCAGCCAAAATATTGTTGAGAAAGTTTCAATAAGATTGGACAAAAATGTGACAGCTAGTATTCACAAGGTTTCACTATAGCCATTTAATGGAAACTGCCCAGCCCCTCCAGAGGCTTTTTTTTCAATAAACCTTGCATACATATACCATAAATGCAAATCTGCTTCTAAATCTGAACAGCCCAAAATTACTTGAAACCAATTTAGTGAAATCCATCTTAAATTTACTTAGTTCCTTAAGAATCTGTAGATGTTTATTCTGCAAGAAAAAGGCAGTCCATCTCCCAGATGAGAGACATTGTGGCTTTACTATACCCTTTTCATTAGGCACAAGAATCTGCAGAATTGAACATTCAGTATTGAGAACAACTATCAACAATGATGCTGATAAAACAAGGACATCAGTAAAACTGATGGATGCTCCCGATGACGCTTTATTGATTATGGGTTAATTGTGTGGAAAAAAACAGTGTGACCTTGAGAAAATCTATTATTAGCCTTGGTGACCTTGACCCCAGTGACCTCAAACCTCATCAAAAGGTAAAGGTCCATGCGAGGTACCTACATGCCAAATATGGAAGAGATCGGTAAAATATTAAAGGCGCTATGAGAAACTGTAACAAAAGTGTGACGGAAGGAAGGAAGTAAGGAAGTAAGGAAGGAAGGACAAAGTGGCAACTATATGCTACCTGAAAATTTTCAGGGAGCATAAAAATAGCACAACAATGTTGACTCAGAGATGTGTATTGATTTTTGCTGCTTAGCTGGTGGATGAAATGGGTCAGTGGCTCTATAAGAGTGGATTCCTGATACAAAATGCATTCATGATTGGAGGTCAAACACAATTCAAGTTATAAACAGCTGTTTCACCCCTAAGTAATTTTCTGCAAAATAAATGTTACCACATGAAATGTTGAGAATATTTAATAATGGGTATTCAGATAGCACAAAACATATTTGTTGCTGTTTATCACCAACCAATCATCATAATTTTTATCTTCATAATCCTCTTCAGAAAGAAACAAAATCAACATTTTTTTTAGCAAGTTTACTCTTTATTTTAAAGGCATATAATGAAAACTGCCCTGCCCTCAATAATTATGTAAAAGTTGCTGGGTACTATGCTATGTAAGGATCTGAATATAAAGTTACCAATCACCATTTATAGTTGCCATCACATATACATAATAAATCATAATGTGAGTTGTGTAATTGAAAACCAGGCTTTATGCAAGTTTGTACAGTGTCATCCTGGATCAGGAAGTGCAATAAGCAAAATCAAATAAAAGATTTTTGCCAACATGGATTTATGGGGACTTCATACGAACAGGAAATACATTTACTGCAAAATCCTTCTCATATCAGTTAAAGAGGATATGCCTTATTTTATGATTATAATTGATAATAATTATCATGTCTTCAGCCTCATTTCATGATTATGGTACCTTCAGCATTTCTAACTGCCCTGGTTCCAGACCTGAGTGAGCACCAACCAACTGCAGAAGCTGCAAGTGGTTCAGCTGGGAACCAGCTTGGAGAGAATTAGACTGGTTCTCTTGCATCATGGAGTCTGTAGACTGTGCAGCAAGCTGTTGTTGCTTTTGGATTTCTTCAAACTATTTGCATCAAGGAGTATAGCACATTCATTTAACATATAAAAATGCCAATTTCATTCTCACATAAACAAATAACTAAATTTTCATGCATTGTTTTTATTAATATTTGCAACCCCTTAATAATTGGAACATTTTCTGATATTGTTCATATTAAGTGTATATGGAAGACTTATTACCCAGCGATCAGGGGATAAAGGTGAAAGTCAGCTGAAGATAACATCAATATCAGACTAAAAACACTATACCTTTAAAACCTTTATTAAGCCATGCAATCAAGTTTTGTTTTAACCACCTCTTGAAACTAATAAAATGTCAGTAAGTTTAATTTTTGAGATGCAGACAAACAACTATAGAATGGCCATGCTGAAAAAGTTTGCCTTCACTTAGCATCGAACATGGAACCTTTCAGAACATAGACTTACCTGCAACAAATCAGGCTTTCAATACTATCAGAGTTTTTTTTAACTTAGGGTTAATTCTAGATTCTTTTTCCTAATTATGGAAAAAAAAGCCTTACCCTATAATTCTATCATTTTTACTTGAAGATTGCCAAATCAACCAATCAATATCGTTTACATTATTTCTAAGTCTTATTTTGCTTGTTTGAATATATGCATACATTCTTGTTTTTTTTTTGTTTTTTTGGGGGGGAGGGGGGGGGAGGGGGTCCAAACTGTCAACAAGTCCCTTTAATCACACCATTTCAAATCAATATTATCAGTATTAATTGTATCAATCACTTAAAGGTCTTTATCATATAAAACTTTTTCTTTATTCTTTAAAGTTGACTTGTTGAGTTAGAGACATTTTGCAGAACTCCAGATAAGGAAAGTATTTGAGAATATGACAATCTAAATTTGCCAAATACATTTACAAATTGAACATAGGGAGAACTTGTACCCTTCAGAAAATTTAAGAGGGGGTACTAAACAACACTTTATCTTGCCAAAAGGTATATACTTAACACTTTATTTTGACGGAGAAAAATAATATTTAATACCACTTTTAATTGAATTTCAGATAAAATGTTAACAAATCTCCATCAACTTTTAGAGCCATGGGCAAGAAAGTTAAATACCATTTGACAAAATGAGGTTAAGTACTTAAGTATTAAACCTTACCTAGAGCTCTACATTTTGCTTCTCTTTTTCTGACTAAGTAACTCAATTTAAGTTGGCTACTAAATAATTTTGAAGTGTAAGGCAAAACTATAAAGTTTATGTCACATTTGTAACTGCTAGTCTCTACCTGTAACTGCTGCTGCTTCAACTGTTCTTGTTCCAAAAGCTTCTGATTCAAATGTGCCTGGACTGTTTGTGAAGAACTTTTCAAAGGCTTGCCTGTGATGTGCAATGGAGTGCTGGTCTGTATATGTGACTGGCTACTGAAGGACTGTAGCTGCTGCTGAAACAGCTGTTGCTGCTGCTGCTGCTCGTGCTGTAACTGCAACTGCTGATGCAGCTCTTGTTGAATTTGCTGATGAAGTTGCTGTTCCTGTTTCTCTTTCCAATGCCGGGCATGCAACTGTGAGATATCAAGTAGCATGTCAGCAAACTGTGCATGAATAGTATTTAATTACTGTATTAATTACACAGTCCATTGAAAGCACATCTGTGATTGTTACACATTGATAATCAAAATTACTTTTATCACACATGTTAATAGAACAAGAGCTGTGTTTGTGAAACACAATGCCCCCTTCTGCACTTTGAAGCCACACAGCAGCTTTTTTTTAAAAGAAAATTGTTAAAGGGACTGTAAAACACGAATGATGAAAAAAGAAAAGTTCTAAAATACCGTATTTTTGTACAAGTATTAGTTTATATTGATTAAAATATCACGACTGGTATATAACATTACTTGAAAAAAGTTAATATTTTCAGTATAAAGGCCTGTAACTTCGTCAAAAATCAAACAACCGGAACATAACTCGAACTTGATCTGTAAGTCATGAAGGTAGACTCACACACCAAAAATAAGGTCAGTAACTGTCTGAAATTGAAAGAGTTTCATTTTTTTTCTGGAAGTGTTATTTGAAAGAAATTTCCCCAAGTCCAAGGCCCGTAACTTCATCAAAACTCAAAGGACTGGCACGAAACTCGAACTTAATCTGTAAGTCATGCAGGTAGACTCACGCACCAAAAATCAAGTAAATATCGGGATACCAGACGGATGGACAGACAGACAAGACAGACGCACAGGGTGACTGCTTTATGACACCCTTCTGGTGGCATAACAAATAAATTTTTAGTGCTGCAACCAGAGCTCCAGATAAAAATTTGGTCAAATTCTTATTTACTCCCTATTTTAAAAATGAATTATTATTTTACGCCCTATTTATAAAAGTAATGATTCTTCAAAAATATATTACCAAATAATTGTGTATTCACGGTTTTTGACACATCAATAATTCAAAATTTTTGTTTATAGTCTTTGAAAAGCCTGGCTTTCCTTTTGTTTTTTAACTGCTTTAGATTCAGTCATTTACGCAAGAGCTTATACATTCATCAATTATTGATAAAACCATGCTTTGGGTATTTTGTTCATGAGAATCTAATTGAAAGAATGCATGCAGCGTGGATTTTTGACACTGAAATGGCTTTTTATGCCTTCCACGCTTCGATACACCGCTTCGGTCGGCCATTTTGATTTTTTATGTAAAACGCTTACTGACACTTCGGCTTAGGTCATAATGGCATGTTGGTTGCCGTTAGTCATATCAAAATCTATATTTAACATTTAATTTTAATGATATTTTGAATAGGTATACAGTATATAACTTGTGTATAAAAATTACGATAAGTGTAATTAAAAAGGTGCAATAGCAGTAATGACTCGCCTGCAATACTAGGAGAACAGACCGTTTTGCCATTCGACCGTTATTAGGTGTGGCTCTTTTTCTCACAGCAAACGTTTGAGTGACGTTGACTTTAAGTTTTTATTGAGCAGAATTGGGATGAAATGCTTACCGTATATAATTTGCTACTGGAACTTTTACCCGTGTTCGAAAATTTCAAATTCGTGTTTTATTTTTTCAACGCGTAACTTTACGCAAAGATTTTAAATCTAAATCGTTATTTAAGAAATTTAATTCGTTTTTACGCCTTTACGCATGTTATCTGGAGCACTGGCTGCAACAATATACCGGTATATCGGTATATATCGCAATACGCCATCCGCATATTGTATTGCGATACGATTTTCATCATACCGGTACGAAAATTCTACAAAAAATCCTTCACATTTCCCCAGAAAAGCCATCCAAAATAATGATATCAATGTAAACAAAACAAATCGGTGTTTAGAAAAAATAAATGTGTTACGTAAAACTAGCATTCTTAAAAGTCTAGTATACGGAGTAGCGTTGTAACATGGGAGTCCGCAAGATCTGCTTTTGCGTGTCATACTGTTATATTTAAGATGAAGCTTATGTAAATACGATAAAAAACACAATTAATTACATAATAAAAATGTAAATTAATGTTATTTAAACAGAAGTAATAATGATCCAAAACAAATTACGTAACAGTATTCTGATAAGTTACACGACCGGCTTTAAAACATCCACAATTCTCTTTCGGTTTATTAATCTTCTTGTCAGCTTTTGTAATAGTTCTCAAAATGGCAGACGAAACGAACGCAGAGTTTGACTTTATAGACAATTCCAAGGGAAAAAGTGTTGTTTGGGCATATTTAAGTCTTTAAAGGAAGAGAGAAACGAATGAGATCTAGGAAGGGGTAGGATATTGTAAGTGGTGTAAGGATGGTGTCAAATGTTGTGGCGGAACATCCAATTTGTTCTCGCACTTAGAGCGGCACCACACAATTTTGTTAACTGAGCAATAAATATGCTTTTTACCAGTTTGAATAAAACAGTAATGACTTGGTCATATTGTACTTGTAGCATATTTATAATCAATTAATGTTAATGTCCCAGAGATTTATTGTATACACTATACAGTATACAGCACACAATTGTGCAGCATTTTTAATGTTTAATGGGAATATCCAATGGACAAAATGACAATACTAATCTTTCATTTATAACAAAATTCTTTGTAAAGCCAAAATAAGAGTTAATTGTGTTTATAATGCATTTTGTAAATAAGTCTAGAATTGCCAATAGGATATAACTAGAACCTAAACATACAATACAAAGGTTATGTTCATGTAATTAAGTTGGTTTTGGTGATTAGCTGGCGAGTTATAATTCTGGTACAAGTAAGCAATATATTGCAATATATTGCAATACGGGTTTTTGAACTGACAATATATTGCAATACGGTTTTTGGCGTATTGTTGCAGCACTAACAAAAGGGGCCATAATTCTGTCAAAATGCCAGTCAGAGTTACATAACTTTGCTTGCACAGTCCCCTTATGATAGTTAG
>VMBQ01004525.1:55498-65717 GCA_007657795.1 Dreissena rostriformis
GTTTGTTAAACATGTATGCCCCCACCCCCAATTGCAGCAAAGTCATCCCTGTGACCCTGAAATGTGATATCTTTATCTGAAGATCATACAGGGTCATCATTGGTCAATACAAACCAGCATACTTATTTATATCATCTTTGGCATTCTCAAGATATTGTCTGGAAACCATTAAAGGGACTGTCAACCACGAATGACAAAAGAAAAGTTCTAAAATACCGTATTTTTTTACAATTATTAGTTTATATTGATTAAAATATCAGGACTGGTTTATTACATTACTTGAAAAAAGTTGTTAAGTTTTCATATTCTCAGTATATTCAGTAATACATTTTACTGGGTTTGTCTACCAGGTAACTACAAGTAAACTATAAAGAACGCAAGTAGATTGATCATCATCGTCACGTGGTAAACCCAGGAATGCAAATTGTACATGCGTGGTGAATTGTATATATATAATATATAAAATGATCAATCCACTTGCCTTATTTATAGTGTGTATATCATTATGTCATCTATTTTTGCGATGTACTTTCGATTTCACATCACAAAATTTTATTACCGAATATACTGAAAATATACTCTTTTTTCAAGTAATGTAATATACAAGTTGTGATATTTAAATCAATATAAACTAATAATTGTAATAAAATACGGTATTTTAGAACTTTTCTTTTTTCGTCATTCGTGGTGACAGTCCCTTTAAGGTATTTTTCTGTTACATATTGATCTTCCACCTGCTGACCTCAAAATCAACAGGCATCTTTCTTTCCTCCAAAGTAAACAGCATACCAATCAAGTTGATAATAGTTTTAGCATTCTCTAGATAATGTGCAGAACCCAATATCATGATCCAACACATGACCTTCGACTTCATGACCTCAACCTAAAAAGGCCTGTTTATTTTTATCTAATTTATCGCTTTACAAATTTGCATGATGGTAAGTTGAAGGATTTTTTATATATAGTGTGAAAACACACCTCACCCCTGTTGACATTAAAAGGCGTCATTCAAGTAACCAGCGTACCAATAAAGAGGATCATAGGTCAAAGCAATCTCTATATATCATGCAGAAACCCTATTTCTTGATACAAGCTCTTGTGATCATGACCTGTGATCCCTTTTCCTCCCATGTAACCACTATTTCAAGTTGTTTGATTGTATGTCAAAGCTTTCTCAAAATATAGTGCCCAACGGAATTCCTGTTAGATGCCCCTGTGACCTTAACCTTTGACATTGTGACCTCTTAATCAATAGGAGTCTTACTTTGCAGTAATATCTAAACCATAAAGCATCATCATAGTTCAAAGCATACGTAAGAAATAGGGACGAAACAAATTAACTCTGACAAGACCATGTGACCTTGATGTATGACCCGTTGAAAATTAAAATCGATAGATGTCTTTTTCCTCCGAATTAACCATCACACCAATTTGGGTTGTCGTAGGTCAAAGCATTCTCTAGACATCATACGGAAACGACCGACTTTATACCAACTGACCAACTCTCCATAAGAGAAGTGCAAAATATATCGCTTCTTTGATGGGGAGCATTATAACAATTTCCTATTCCCGAAACATAACAATTCCTAATACAATCTCTGAATCAGTTAACAATGCCCAGATACTTATACTTATTACACATTCAAACACAGACGTACAGATGATCCTGCCTCTTGAACTTCTTCTCGCAGATTGTGCACACAAATTTGCGCTCGTCGCTGTGTGTGAGCTTGTGTTTGGCCAAGGCACTTGTGTTGTTGAAGACTTTATGGCACAGATTGCACTCCAGGGTGCCGCCCCCTTTTCCAGGGGACAACTGCTGACTTCCTTTCCCGTTCTTGCCACGCCCCTTTCCTTTCTTTCCTTCATCGTACGACTGCGAGTGGTCTACTTACAGGAATGCACAATTGTCATGCACATTTTCTGTATTTCATTGTAATTAAATACAAAACAACAAATAAATTTATTCATCTGATTAAATTCAGGCTAACTTCAAAATACCAATCAGCGTTTTTCCTCACCACTTTGGGAATTGTACTGGTACCGGTCAAATTAGAAAAATTGGCGGCGTTTTCATCCAAATTGGGAAATTTATTAAGTATGCTGAAAACTTTTTAAAACATGTATAAATAATAAGTTGCAAATTGACATCAAAGTGGTGAATGATTTCCAGCAAAATCATGTTGCTGTTAACACTAAACAATGAGTTTATTAAACTAAACACTCTTTTTAACTGAAACCGTGCTTGAGAGTATATACTGTCTAAATCTGGACTCTGAGCCTCAGGTACCGTAGGATAACCTGCCTCTGATTGAACCAGGTTTGCGCCAGTAGACTTGACCATTGATAAAACGTTGCTATAATCAACATCTGAAAACTATGCACTGGACTCTATTTGATAAATATTCCCCCATTTAAAGTCAGAATTTTATAATTGCGTAAGACTTGGGATTTTTTTCACGCAAAAAGTTCAATGATTTAGGAAAAATAATTCAGTATAACTCTTTAGAATAATTCAAAATATAAGAACAATATCATAAAAATTATAGTGACATACTTTGTTACATGTTATTGAAATAACATTGAGAAAGATATAATAATCATTAGGTACTTCTAAAAAAAAAAATAAAAAAATGGGAATTTTTATTTTGAAATTGGGAAAAATTGTCTCATTGGGAATGGTGCTGGTTTAAGGTACTAAATTTATATACAGGAAAAACGCTGCCAATGGTCATTCAACTTTGTTTTCTAAATGTACCCTTTAGTGTCATTTCATACTCATAGTTAGCTCCAACTTATTAAAATTGATACTCAACATTTTTCAGACTTGAAATGTGTTCATGACATGAATATAACCTACACCCCAACACTTCCTAACTCCTCAATCAGACTAGTGAAAACTAAAATAAGAAAAGTCGTGCGAAAATGGGCCTTATGCCATGTGTGTCCAGGGTAGCCCCACACCAGCCTGGGCATCAGCAGTCTGATCAGGAGCAATCCATTCCACTAGTTAGAACACAGAAAAATTGCTTGACTTTAAAGCTAACAGGGCAGCTCCTGACCAGACAGCAATTGTGCAGGCTGGTCAGGTATGGTGCTACACTGGCCGCATAAGGAATATGACCCTTTTTCACATTTTCACATGATGCAGCTCAAATATATTTGGATGGACACACACAAATGCACTGAGCAACAAACAAGACAGTAACGCGTCAAGCACTTTCATCAGTCATCAATAAGCATGGGGCATGAAATGGGTTGTAAAGTACCATCCAACATGAATCCAAGCTAGAATCTACCTACGTACCTGAGATATTAGAATCCCCAGATTCATGTACTCCAGCAAGGCTTCCAGTGTCCAATATCAAGTTATTGGGCGACAAAGTCTCCATGTTCAGGGAGTCCCCGTCTTCGTCAAACAGCCCGAACTGCTCGCTGGGGTTATCTCCCAGCCGCGAAGAGTGCCCGATACCCGACAAGATGCCATCATCCAGATTGCCAAGGTTTGATGACATGTCAAATGTGCTGTCATGGAGTATCTCGTTCTCACTGTAGTTGATGGCACTTAGCATAGCATCCCCTGAGGTACCTCCAGACCTATCAATTAGAAAAGGTATGCCTTATATAACTGGCTATATTTTGGACGAGACACTCTTGAGTATTTAGTGTGTTTTTTTTAATTCCATTGTTTGGCTATAAAGAAATATGTAGCAAATTGTAAAAATAACAAGGGCTGTTTGTAAAACATGCATTCCCCCTATATGGGCTATAAGTTGTAGTAGCAGCCATTGTGTGAATACATTTTTTGTCACTGTGGTGGTGGTGGTGGTGGTGGTGGTGGTGGTGGTGGTGGTGGTGGTGGTGGTGGTGGTGGTGGTGGTGGTGGTGGTGGTGGTGGTGGTGGTGGTGGTGGTGGTGGTGGTGGTGGTGGTGGTGGTGGTGGTGGTGGTGGTGGTGGTGGTGGTGGTGGTGGTGGTGGTGGTGGTGGTGGTGGTGGTGGTGGTGGTGGTGGTGGTGGTGGTGGTGGTGGTGGTGGTGGTGGTGGTGGTGGTGGTGGTGGTGGTGGTGGTGGTGGTGGTGGTGGTGGTGGTGGTGGTGGTGGTGGTGGTGGTGGTGGTGGTGGTGGTGGTGGTGGTGGTGGTGGTGGTGGTGGTGGTGGTGGTGGTGGTGGTGGTGGTGGTGGTGGTGGTGGTGGTGGTGGTGGTGGTGGTGGTGGTGGTGGTGGTGGTGGTGGTGGTGGTGGTGGTGGTGGTGGTGGTGGTGGTGGTGGTGGTGGTGGTGGTGGTGGTGGTGGTGGTGGTGGTGGTGGTGGTGGTGGTGGTGGTGGTGGTGGTGGTGGTGGTGGTGGTGGTGGTGGTGGTGGTGGTGGTGGTGGTGGTGGTGGTGGTGGTGGTGGTGGTGGTGGTGGTGGTGGTGGTGGTGGTGGTGGTGGTGGTGGTGGTGGTGGTGGTGGTGGTGGTGGTGGTGGTGGTGGTGGTGGTGGTGGTGGTGGTGGTGGTGGTGGTGGTGGTGGTGGTGGTGGTGGTGGTGGTGGTGGTGGTGGTGGTGGTGGTGGTGGTGGTGGTGGTGGTGGTGGTGGTGGTGGTGGTGGTGGTGGTGGTGGTGGTGGTGGTGGTGGTGGTGGTGGTGGTGGTGGTGGTGGTGGTGGTGGTGGTGGTGGTGGTGGTGGTGGTGGTGGTGGTGGTGGTGGTGGTGGTGGTGGTGGTGGTGGTGGTGGTGGTGGTGGTGGTGGTGGTGGTGGTGGTGGTGGTGGTGGTGGTGGTGGTGGTGGTGGTGGTGGTGGTGGTGGTGGTGGTGGTGGTGGTGGTGGTGGTGGTGGTGGTGGTGGTGGTGGTGGTGGTGGTGGTGGTGGTGGTGGTGGTGGTGGTGGTGGTGGTGGTGGTGGTGGTGGTGGTGGTGGTGGTGGTGGTGGTGGTGGTGGTGGTGGTGGTGGTGGTGGTGGTGGTGGTGGTGGTGGTGGTGGTGGTGGTGGTGGTGGTGGTGGTGGTGGTGGTGGTGGTGGTGGTGGTGGTGGTGGTGGTGGTGGTGGTGGTGGTGGTGGTGGTGGTGGTGGTGGTGGTGGTGGTGGTGGTGGTGGTGGTGGTGGTGGTGGTGGTGGTGGTGGTGGTGGTGGTGGTGGTGGTGGTGGTGGTGGTGGTGGTGGTGGTGGTGGTGGTGGTGGTGGTGGTGGTGGTGGTGGTGGTGGTGGTGGTGGTGGTGGTGGTGGTGGTGGTGGTGGTGGTGGTGGTGGTGGTGGTGGTGGTGGTGGTGGTGGTGGTGGTGGTGGTGGTGGTGGTGGTGGTGGTGGTGGTGGTGGTGGTGGTGGTGGTGGTGGTGGTGGTGGTGGTGGTGGTGGTGGTGGTGGTGGTGGTGGTGGTGGTGGTGGTGGTGGTGGTGGTGGTGGTGGTGGTGGTGGTGGTGGTGGTGGTGGTGGTGGTGGTGGTGGTGGTGGTGGTGGTGGTGGTGGTGGTGGTGGTGGTGGTGGTGGTGGTGGTGGTGGTGGTGGTGGTGGTGGTGGTGGTGGTGGTGGTGGTGGTGGTGGTGGTGGTGGTGGTGGTGGTGGTGGTGGTGGTGGTGGTGGTGGTGGTGGTGGTGGTGGTGGTGGTGGTGGTGGTGGTGGTGGTGGTGGTGGTGGTGGTGGTGGTGGTGGTGGTGGTGGTGGTGGTGGTGGTGGTGGTGGTGGTGGTGGTGGTGGTGGTGGTGGTGGTGGTGGTGGTGGTGGTGGTGGTGGTGGTGGTGGTGGTGGTGGTGGTGGTGGTGGTGGTGGTGGTGGTGGTGGTGGTGGTGGTGGTGGTGGTGGTGGTGGTGGTGGTGGTGGTGGTGGTGGTGGTGGTGGTGGTGGTGGTGGTGGTGGTGGTGGTGGTGGTGGTGGTGGTGGTGGTGGTGGTGGTGGTGGTGGTGGTGGTGGTGGTGGTGGTGGTGGTGGTGGTGGTGGTGGTGGTGGTGGTGGTGGTGGTGGTGGTGGTGGTGGTGGTGGTGGTGGTGGTGGTGGTGGTGGTGGTGGTGGTGGTGGTGGTGGTGGTGGTGGTGGTGGTGGTGGTGGTGGTGGTGGTGGTGGTGGTGGTGGTGGTGGTGGTGGTGGTGGTGGTGGTGGTGGTGGTGGTGGTGGTGGTGGTGGTGGTGGTGGTGGTGGTGGTGGTGGTGGTGGTGGTGGTGGTGGTGGTGGTGGTGGTGGTGGTGGTGGTGGTGGTGGTGGTGGTGGTGGTGGTGGTGGTGGTGGTGGTGGTGGTGGTGGTGGTGGTGGTGGTGGTGGTGGTGGTGGTGGTGGTGGTGGTGGTGGTGGTGGTGGTGGTGGTGGTGGTGGTGGTGGTGGTGGTGGTGGTGGTGGTGGTGGTGGTGGTGGTGGTGGTGGTGGTGGTGGTGGTGGTGGTGGTGGTGGTGGTGGTGGTGGTGGTGGTGGTGGTGGTGGTGGTGGTGGTGGTGGTGGTGGTGGTGGTGGTGGTGGTGGTGGTGGTGGTGGTGGTGGTGGTGGTGGTGGTGGTGGTGGTGGTGGTGGTGGTGGTGGTGGTGGTGGTGGTGGTGGTGGTGGTGGTGGTGGTGGTGGTGGTGGTGGTGGTGGTGGTGGTGGTGGTGGTGGTGGTGGTGGTGGTGGTGGTGGTGGTGGTGGTGGTGGTGGTGGTGGTGGTGGTGGTGGTGGTGGTGGTGGTGGTGGTGGTGGTGGTGGTGGTGGTGGTGGTGGTGGTGGTGGTGGTGGTGGTGGTGGTGGTGGTGGTGGTGGTGGTGGTGGTGGTGGTGGTGGTGGTGGTGGTGGTGGTGGTGGTGGTGGTGGTGGTGGTGGTGGTGGTGGTGGTGGTGGTGGTGGTGGTGGTGGTGGTGGTGGTGGTGGTGGTGGTGGTGGTGGTGGTGGTGGTGGTGGTGGTGGTGGTGGTGGTGGTGGTGGTGGTGGTGGTGGTGGTGGTGGTGGTGGTGGTGGTGGTGGTGGTGGTGGTGGTGGTGGTGGTGGTGGTGGTGGTGGTGGTGGTGGTGGTGGTGGTGGTGGTGGTGGTGGTGGTGGTGGTGGTGGTGGTGGTGGTGGTGGTGGTGGTGGTGGTGGTGGTGGTGGTGGTGGTGGTGGTGGTGGTGGTGGTGGTGGTGGTGGTGGTGGTGGTGGTGGTGGTGGTGGTGGTGGTGGTGGTGGTGGTGGTGGTGGTGGTGGTGGTGGTGGTGGTGGTGGTGGTGGTGGTGGTGGTGGTGGTGGTGGTGGTGGTGGTGGTGGTGGTGGTGGTGGTGGTGGTGGTGGTGGTGGTGGTGGTGGTGGTGGTGGTGGTGGTGGTGGTGGTGGTGGTGGTGGTGGTGGTGGTGGTGGTGGTGGTGGTGGTGGTGGTGGTGGTGGTGGTGGTGGTGGTGGTGGTGGTGGTGGTGGTGGTGGTGGTGGTGGTGGTGGTGGTGGTGGTGGTGGTGGTGGTGGTGGTGGTGGTGGTGGTGGTGGTGGTGGTGGTGGTGGTGGTGGTGGTGGTGGTGGTGGTGGTGGTGGTGGTGGTGGTGGTGGTGGTGGTGGTGGTGGTGGTGGTGGTGGTGGTGGTGGTGGTGGTGGTGGTGGTGGTGGTGGTGGTGGTGGTGGTGGTGGTGGTGGTGGTGGTGGTGGTGGTGGTGGTGGTGGTGGTGGTGGTGGTGGTGGTGGTGGTGGTGGTGGTGGTGGTGGTGGTGGTGGTGGTGGTGGTGGTGGTGGTGGTGGTGGTGGTGGTGGTGGTGGTGGTGGTGGTGGTGGTGGTGGTGGTGGTGGTGGTGGTGGTGGTGGTGGTGGTGGTGGTGGTGGTGGTGGTGGTGGTGGTGGTGGTGGTGGTGGTGGTGGTGGTGGTGGTGGTGGTGGTGGTGGTGGTGGTGGTGGTGGTGGTGGTGGTGGTGGTGGTGGTGGTGGTGGTGGTGGTGGTGGTGGTGGTGGTGGTGGTGGTGGTGGTGGTGGTGGTGGTGGTGGTGGTGGTGGTGGTGGTGGTGGTGGTGGTGGTGGTGGTGGTGGTGGTGGTGGTGGTGGTGGTGGTGGTGGTGGTGGTGGTGGTGGTGGTGGTGGTGGTGGTGGTGGTGGTGGTGGTGGTGGTGGTGGTGGTGGTGGTGGTGGTGGTGGTGGTGGTGGTGGTGGTGGTGGTGGTGGTGGTGGTGGTGGTGGTGGTGGTGGTGGTGGTGGTGGTGGTGGTGGTGGTGGTGGTGGTGGTGGTGGTGGTGGTGGTGGTGGTGGTGGTGGTGGTGGTGGTGGTGGTGGTGGTGGTGGTGGTGGTGGTGGTGGTGGTGGTGGTGGTGGTGGTGGTGGTGGTGGTGGTGGTGGTGGTGGTGGTGGTGGTGGTGGTGGTGGTGGTGGTGGTGGTGGTGGTGGTGGTGGTGGTGGTGGTGGTGGTGGTGGTGGTGGTGGTGGTGGTGGTGGTGGTGGTGGTGGTGGTGGTGGTGGTGGTGGTGGTGGTGGTGGTGGTGGTGGTGGTGGTGGTGGTGGTGGTGGTGGTGGTGGTGGTGGTGNCCGACCGATCCCGTGGTAATGTTTTTGTATAGAAAACTCGTTGTTTTACTACAAGCAAAACATCGTCTTTTAACTGATACTTACCAATTAATATAATCACAGTTTGCAACATTACTCTTGTTTTTATTTTGATAATTTAATCCAAAGTTTTCATGTTAGCAGGTGGTTATTTATACTGAACATGTAAACAAAGGATCAATGACATTATTAAAAGTATCGCACAAATTCGCAGTCTGTGTGAATAGACAGTTTGACGTCATCAAAGGAAAGCCACTTCCTGTCTGAAGGCATAATGTAACACCGTTTTAGCCAACAAAATTGGCTTCCTTTGTCAAGAAATTTACCCGCTAAACCAATCGTGTGTTTGTTACTCAATGACAATCGTCCAATTTCGTAATAGCACGTGCTTAGCTCCGCCTTTCGAATCTTTTTCAGAGAACGGAGGTGGAGTTTAACGGTTAATTGAACAAGTGTTTTACACAAGTTGAGTGCCAACTTCTTGTACAGTTCCTAACGCATGTGTTTACAAAATTCTTCAAACACATTTATAGTAAATAAAGGCACTGTTTTATTGGATTATTACTAGCTATTAAATTGCACAGTAATAGTATTTTTCATTTTATTTGTTCAATATAATTAAAATGTTTAACAATATAGTTGCATCACAGAATCTAACAAGAAATTTGATGGGGTCGCACATTTATCTTTTCACTTGATCCGCCGCGAACGTATGCGGCGGATTTATTCCGCGAAAGTACCAGAGGTTAATTCAGACTCGGCATCGTTGCGCGGATCGATGCCGAGTGCCTCGGCAATACGCCGCTTGCGGCCGTCGAGTACTAACAATTCTGGCCCCGGCATAGCCGCGGACTTTGTTGGTTCTGTGTGGGCTGTACTGTATAAGTAAAACAAATTACTCCAAGGGTGAGGACAATTTTTAACAAATTTGAGAGTACCACCCTATGATGTTACATAACAAATACAAAATCTCTTCGCCTTGTGGTTTCAGGAAGTTTTTTTAAGTTGTCACAATATTAAACAAGAGCTTGTCACAGTAGTGCCAAATCCCTGCCGAAATGTGTTTGCTTGTATGAGAACATTTGTTTAAGAGAGTAGAAAAAATATTTGTAAAACATGGCACCTGTGTCATCTATTTTTATTTCAAGGATCAATTAGTTATATAGTGTTGGAGTTATGCTGTAGAGAATAAAATATATGGAAATGAACGAAAGGGAGGTAATTAAACAAGAGGGCCATCAGGCCCTAAGGCACTCACCTGAGAGCCAAAGGATCTAGACCATTCTGAAACAAGAGGGCCAAGATGGCCCTAGAGCGCTCACCTGTAAAATGAGCTTGCCCAGTGGCATGATTTGAACAATCTTTGTCACATATCAAATATCAAAGCTGCGTGCTTTGTGGTTAAAGATAAACAAGGTTTTTCAAGCTTTGACCTGGTCCATGTTTTTCAACGGACCAGACCCACTTTTAAAATCAACCAACATATCATTAAGACAAACATTTTTACAAAGTTACATGAAGATTGGGCATGAAATGTGATTTCTAGAGTGTTTACAAGGTTTTTCTTTTTTTTGACCTAGTGACCTAGTTTTTGACCCAGCATGACCCAGTTTCGAACTCAATCAAGGTATCATTGGGACAAATCTTCTGACCAAGTTTCATGAAGATCGGACAAGAAATGTGGCCTCTAGAGTGTTTCCAAACCAATTTTAACGGACGGACAGACAGACGACGGACAAAGACCGATCCCAGAAGCTCACCTTAGCAATCAGGTGAGCTAAAAAGGGATTGTAATGA
>VMBQ01004525.1:66910-86017 GCA_007657795.1 Dreissena rostriformis
GAATCATTTCAAACTCATCCGAGATATCGTTAGAACAAATGTTCTGACTAAGTTTCATGAAGATTGGACAATAAATGTGACTTCTAGAGTGTTAACAAGGTTTTACTATAGCCATATAAGGAAAACTGCCCCGCCCCCTTGCGGCCATGTTTTTCAACAGACCAGAACCATTTTGGAACTCATCCAAGATATCATTAGAACAGAGTTTTAACAAGGTTTTACTAAAGCCATATAAGGAAAACTGCCACGCCCCCTGGCGGCCATGTTTTTCATCCAACCAGAACCATTTTCGAACTCATCCAAGATAATATTGGGACAGATGTTCTGACCAACTTTCATGAAGATTGGACTAAAAATGTGACTTCTAAAGTGTTAACAAGGTTTTACTTTAGTCATATAAGGAAAACTGCCCCGCCACCTGTCGGCCATGTTTTTCAACAGACCAGAACCATTTTCAAAATCATCCAAGATATCATTAGAACAAATGTTCTGACTAAGTTTCATGAAGATTGGAAATAAATGTGACTTCTAGAGTGTTAACAAGATTTTACTATAGCCATATAAGGAAAAACTGCCCCGCCCCCTGGTGGCCATGTTTTTCATACAACCAATTTCGAACTTGTCCAAGATATTATTGGGACACATGTTCTGACCAATTTTAAGAAGATTGGACTAAAAATGTGACTTCTAGAGTGTTAACAAGGTTTTACTATAGCCATATTAGGAAAACTGCCACGCCCCCTGGCAGCCATGTTTTTCAACCAACCGAAACCATTTTGGAACTTGTCCAAGATATTATTGGGACACATGTTCTGACCAAGTTTCATGAAGATTGGACAATAAATGTGGCCTCTAGAGTGTTAACAAGGTAAATGTTGACGGCGCACGACGCACAACGGACAAAATGCCATCACTGTTCTTGATCACTGTATTTTTCCTTAAACTCCTCTATTCATTTTACAGTGAATACTAAGGGTATCACGTTTAAACGGTCGCGTTTCGTGTTTTGCTCAAAAACGTTTACAAAAACAGTTAACGTTTAAACGACAGTCAATATCAATATAATAAATATTGGGGTGCATATAACGTAGCCGACTAGCCGTACGAAGTATATATCGATGACGAACTGCGAAATCCGCGAACTTGCAGTAAATCCGGGCACTACCGAATTCGGCAGTAATTTATTTCTAATTGGTTAGCGGATGAAAGCGGACATGAACGGAAACTTACAGAAAATCTTGGCTACTTTCCAAAAATCTTACAACTCGGCAACGAAACAGTGCATATGCCACCATCTTGAAATATTTTAAGTGATTGATTAGCAAAGTAAAGCTCTGCTGCAGCATGTTGAAAAGCAATATTTTAACCAAATTATATATTGATTACGTTTTTGCTAGTAAACTGGTTTTAAATTTTCTGCAGTCAAACATTATGCACATTGTATTTCATGTGCAAAATACGTACATTTGTTTCGGAGTGTCGTTTTCGGATACAGTATTTTTCGTCGAGTTTACATTATTTTTTCCTTTTTTTAAATTGTTTTTTATAGAATGACGAATACACATGTGGTGAAACAGATGGTCTAGTTTATAATATTTAATGGTTTTAATATGACGTCATTGCGCGAATGTAATATGCACTTAATATAACTTGCGAAAATAATTACTACTTTCAGTTTAGAAATGCGATGGTACTGATGCTTTTAAAACGGGCATAGGGATACCGTTGAAACGGTAACGTTTCGTTTACTTCATTTTGTTTAAACGTTTAGAAAAATCTGTAAACGCGATACCCTTAGTGAATACTTCAGTGTTCAAATTAAAATATTATTGTAAAATTAGATAAAGGGAGATATTAAAAATTGAAAAGCTAAAATATATACTATGAAATTAAATTAAATATAATTTAAAATTATAAATAAATAAAATATAAATAAAATAAAAAATATTTATAAAAAAAAAGAACAAAAAAGGGAGATAATTCAAAAACTACGGCCGAAAGAGTTATGGTTCATGTCAGGCCTTTTTCTGCCTATCTCATCTCACAGGTCCAATAGTCGGACCCATTCCCCATGCCAAATATGCATATTTTTTCCCCAAATCTCAAAAACAAATCCCCCCCCCAAAAAAAGAAAGAAGTGTCTTATGACTTATGATTTATTAGACTCTATATCTCAATTTTATTTTTTAACAACCTACATTAGACTCTATATCTCAATTTTATTTTTTAACAACCTACAAAATATATAACCATAATTTATATGATTTTTATCAAAAATGGCTGGAAAACCCCCTGCCCAAATAATGCTTTTGTCGATGAAAATTCTTCCCAATTTGGAAGATTTCGCGACTCGAAAAATCCCCATTTTGCTAGGTACTTTTTCCCAAAATAGACAGAAAAAGGCCTGCAAGTTTACTGCACTTCTCCTAGTTGCCATCTGTTTATATTTCTAGATTCAAGTAAATCCCTTCAGTAGATTTAGAGTTTTGCTCTGGACAGAAAATTACGTTGAAATTAAATAAAGGGAGATAATTCAAAAACTAAGGTAGAAAGAGTTATGGTTCTTAGTCACTGCACGTCTCCTACTTGCCATCTGTTTATATTTCACGTAAATCCCTTCAAAAGATTTAGAGTTATGCTCCGGACAAAAATTTACTTTGAAATTATATAAAGGGAGATAATTCAAAAACTAAGGTAGATACAGTTATGGTTCTTGGTCACTGCACTTCTCCTAGTTGCCATCTGTTTATATTCTAAGTTTAAAGTAAATACATTGAATAGATTTGGAGTAATGCTCTGGACAAATTTTCGGACAGAAGGATGGAAGAACAGACGGACGGAGACTATTACTATATCCCCTCTGAAAAATTTCGGCGGGGATAAAAAAGGGAAACAAGTAACCCCAGGGAGAGACAAGTTTTGACACCAGGGGCACGACTTGAACAGGGAATAATCTAGAATTTACTACCTATGGGTCCCTGAACTCGCAGATTTTAGACCAATGAGTGAAGTCCCAGGCCAAAATTAATGAGTCCACCTTGAAAAAGAATGAGTCCCAAATTTTGAAAGATACCAAGTAGTGAAGAAAATGACACTAGCTCAATAACTATATTTTGCATTAAACTTTTAATAATCGCAAAAACAGTGAATTTTGAAATCAAAAAACAAATTCAGGGTTATCACTATCTTGTTTGTCTTCACATAGGCTATAACAGTGTCTGTTACATGAATGTTACCTGTTACAATATTTCAACTTGATCAAGTCAATGATAATATTACATATATTGTATTGTTAACATCCGAATTGCGAGCTTGATAATATTACTGTTTACATCCGAATTGCGAGCCATTGACCTACCGTTCTTAAAGTTTAGAGTTGTTTGTTTTGGAACTAGCTTCAACACCTTATTTCGGGGGCATTGATTCTNCCCAAAATAGACAGAAAAAGGCCTGCAAGTTTACTGCACTTCTCCTAGTTGCCATCTGTTTATATTTCTAGATTTAAGTTAATCCCTTCAGTAGATTTAGAGTTTTGCTCTGGAAAGAAAATTACGTTGAAATTAAATAAAGGGAGATAATTAAAAAAATAAGGTAGAAAGAATAATGGTTCTTAGTCACTGCACGTCTCCTACTTGCCATCTGTTTATATTTCACGTAAATCCCTTCAAAAGATTGAGAGTTATGCTCCGGACAAAAATTTACTTTGAAATTATATAAAGGGAGATAATTCAAAAACTAAGGTAGATACAGTTATGGTTCTTGGTCACTGCACTTCTCCTAGTTGCCATCTGTTTATATTCTTAAGTTTAAAGTAAATCCATTGAATAGATTTGGAGTAATGCTCTGGACAAAGTTTCGGACAGAAGGACGGAAGAACAGACGGACGGAGACTATTACTATATCCCCTCTGAAAAATTTCGTCGGGGATAAAAAAGGGAAACAAGTAACCCCAGGGAGAGAAAAGTTTTGACACCAGGGGCACAACTTGAACAGGGAATAATCTAGAATTTACTACCTATGGGTCCCTGAACTCGCAGATTTTAGACCAATGAGTGAAGTCCCAGGCCAAAATTAATGAGTCCACCTTGAAAAAGAATGAGTCCCAACTTTTGAAAGATACCAAGTAGTGAAGAAAATGACACTAGCTCAATAACTATATTTTGCATTAAACTTTTAATAATCACAAAAACAGTGAATTTTGAAATCAAAAAACAAATTCAGGGTTATCACTATCTTGTTTGTCTTCACATAGGCTATAACAGTGTCTGTTACATGAATGTTACCTGTTACAATATTTCAACTTGATCAAGTCAATGATAATATTACATATATTGTATTGTTAACATCCGAATTGCGAGCTTGATAATATTACTGTTTACATCCGAATTGCGAGCCGTTGACCTACCGTTCTTAAAGTTTAGAGTTGTTTGTTTTGGAACTACACGCTTCAACCCCTTATTTCGGGGGCATTATTTCTGTATTATTTATGACTAAGTTACAAACATTTAAAGCAGGCCTTCATCCGGGGACTCTAGAAAATATCAAAACACACTCTATTTAAAAGGTCGATTCTAATTGGTTCGTATTATACAGCAGCGGCTTGACTAGAGCCAATCAAAAGACTTGTTGCATTCTTCAAGCCTCATTCTGTATTATTCAATAGAAGTTATTTATGTTATAATTCTTAGTTATCAGCAATTAGCCTTTGTTTTACACTGTGTGCAATTGACTGGGTGGGGTAACAACGTAGCAATACTACCTACTGACCAACCATCTAAAAAGTGGTGATCGGAGAACAGCGGTCACCTGTCAACAACGGCCACTTTGGTCATTTCCCTTGACTGACCACTGTTCTCAGTTGTGACTGCATATACATACAAGGGAAACAAGTTACACCCAGGGGGGGCATATTTTGATCCCAGGGACATGATTTGAATAAAATTGGTAGAAGAACGCTATACGATGTTTAACGCTATATACCAAACCTTTTGGCCTTGCCGTGTAAGTGATTGTTTATATCAGTTTTCACTTAGTATATATCAGGGAAACAAGTTACCTCTAGCTAGGAAGGGTCAATTTTTGATCCCAGGGTGATGATTTAAACTTTGTAAAGGATCAACATATGATGTTATAATTGTATGCCAAATAATACACCCCAGGATCTTGTTGGTTTAGAGTCTAAAAGTTATTACAAGTCTATGTAAATCATGTGAGCCCACGGATTTGGTGATTTTTCCAACCCGGGGGCATGATTTGAAAAAAATAAGTAGAGAATGTTGCACACCAGATATTTAACCACTAACTGTTGTGGTTTCCAAAAGATTTTTTTTTTAACTTTTCATTTTAAAAATCTAGCTCTGGTGACCTACATATGCAACGGACAGAAACAATTTGAACAACTTTGAAAGAGCGTCAACTAAGAGCCGTTCCTACTAAGTTTTAATAAAATCTGTTAAGGAGTTTACAGACACACTGACAAACAACGGACAAACTGGTATCCTAAAAGCCCCCCCATGAGCAGTTGACAGGACGGAACAATACATGCACATTTTTTTTTTCCTTTGACCTTGAAGGATGACCTTTCACCACTCAAAATGTGCAGCTCCATGAGATACACATGCATACCAAATATGAAGGTTACATGTGAAGCAACATAGAAGTTATGAACATTTTTCAAAACCTAAGCGCAAAGTGTGACGGAATTTCAGAAGGACAGACGGACAGTGCGATCACTATATGCCCACCTTTGGGGGCATAAAAATAAAAATGCCTTACTTGTACATCTGTGAGCCATGATGCGACAGTGACGCGGGACTTTGCTGCCCTGTATCGCTAATACTGGTGGTGGTGATAATGGACAGGGGTCCAGGGGACAGGCCCTTGTCCAGGTGATCTGAGGTGCCAAGCAGCTTGTGCAGCTGGGTCTGGCCGAGCATTGGACCACCTGGCTGGCCCTCAATCCTCACATGCTGGGACAGCAGAGGAATGTGAGCATTCTCATGGAGTTTCAGGACTTGGAACCCTGAAATAAAAATTAGCCTTGTTCTGGTACTGTGCTTAATGCATGTGCTTTAAGTGCAGTCCCACAGCACAGGCTTATCAGGGAGACCACTTTCCACTTTTATGGTAATTTTTGTCAATAGGAAGTATTTTCTTAGTGAATAAACAGTTTAGGCGGAAAGTGTAGGCCCTGAAAACCTGATCTACTTATTCAACTACATATCCTGCATATTGTTTTTTTGCAGTGTGTATTTACCAAGAACTTTTTAATTAATCTGAAATCCTGTTTTTGTAAGGGATTCTCACAATCACACATAAGTGGACTCAAAATGGGTGTTTGCATTGCAGTCACTAACATGTTATTTCCCAAACATAACCAAAATTATTATTTACTACCAGTATATGTAAATTAATTACTAATTAAATGTTACAAAAGCCACAAAACACTGACAAATTTTCTTACAAACATTTGTATTTCCCAAATGTTTTTGCAGCTTTTGTAGGTAACAAATTGAACATCCTTAAAAAAAATAAGTTACTGTTATTGATAAAGTACATGTTAACTTAAGGCAATAAAGCAACTGATTATACAGCAATATTTGTGGGGAAAAACCCACCTTAATAGAATTTGCAATCACCTATTTAAACTCATTTTTCTTCTTTTTCGTACAACATTTCCCACCTATCACAGACAATCGCTAAATGTTTTAACTTTAGACTCTCTGTGGCCCGGTTTTTCAAGTCGAACTTTGCGATTCTGATTTATCCCTCTTTTTGCACTTTGATGAAAGTACACAAGGTGTGACATGCTCGAGAAGTGGTTGTCAAAGCCTTCAAAATCACTAAAATTGTAAAGCTTTCAGGGAGGCGAAGCCCTTCACCCATCAGGGCCCTAGCGGCCCCCTGGACCCCCAGCAAATCTTTCAATATCCCGCCCCCTAACCAGAAATCCTGGATCCGCCCCTGATTTTTGATAATAACAGGGGTGTGATTTGAGAACCACTTCAGGGGAAGAAAATGCCCTATCCCCCTTACAAGGTTCAACAAAAACTCTTCATTTCTATATAGATCCAGTCAAGTTTATAACTTTTTTTAAAATAAGTTTGACATTGTAAGGGAGGAAATCTGCTTAAAGGAGGAAAAATCACACCCCTAAATAACAATTGATGTGAAAAAACTTAATTTTTCAATGTTCTTCTTTGTTTTTTAGAACTGTAGTGTACTTAATTTACATACAAAACAGGACATACTCTGCCATCTGCCAAATTAGCAAAAAGCTACAAATGTATTAATTTAATGGCAACATTTTTATTTCCTAAACACCCATTAAACAGCTAAAAAAAGAATAATTTGCAAAGGCAAGCCTAATTTGGCTAAAGACAGTTTTATATCTGGGGATGTCCTGCCAAAAAATCCCATGATTTAATTCCATGAGCCCTGTTCTGGGAAAACTGGGCTTAATGCATGTGCATAGTGCATGTGCATAGTGCATAATGTCGCCAAAGATTAGTCTGTTCAGTCCGCAGGGACACCACATTCCACCTTAAATGGATTTTCCATTAGAGAACTCATGACATCTGAACAAAATAAAAGTGGAAAGGGTCGTCCCTGATAAGCTTGTGCACAAAGTGCAGACTGCAAAGGCTAATCTGGGATGACACTTTTAGCACATGAACTAAGCCCAGCTTTCTGAAAACGAAGGTCCAATGTAGTACCTGCGTACGAGTACGCGTCCTCTGATGCCTGCGAGGCAGCCGTGTGCGCCAGGATCTCCAGGTTGCCAGGGGCACTGAGTTCAGGGGAGGTAACTGATCCTGGATGACCAGAAGGGTCCATACTCCAGTCAATCACATTTCAATCTGGAAATCAACAGCGAAGCAACAATGAAAATCTGAAAACCATAACACACAAGTCTATCATAAAACTTATCAAAGCTGAAAATCCCCGNTTTTTCGGCTATAAAATCAGGCCCCGAGAAGACCCCGTACCAACCACTGCAATAACCAGACAGCCTTGTTTAGTTTTAGTAAATCACATCCATTAATGATTATATATCCCCCAGCTGCTACTAGCCAAAATTATTCCTGATTCCTTATTCCAAAACGAGGCTGAACTACAGTATGATTCATGAAAACATGTACCTGTGTCAGAATTTGATTTTTGATTCTGAACTTACATGTAAACATCTGTCCTCAATTATAATAAATGTTAACATAAATGAAAGACAGACCATTATTATTTGAACAAATACAGATCTTGCTTGGAAGGCATATTTAGCAATCTGCAAGTTAAGTGTTTTTTTATATTTCGATATATTTTTGTGACCCTGCAAAACTTGTTGACAGCATAAGTAAATGTGTTTTTAAAAAGTGTAAAAAAATTAATATCTCCAATAATTCACACTAAAAATGTTACATTTTAATCACAGGAATTAAGTGTAGGTTACTTCATGATGACAATGATGTTATGTTTAATAAGACTCTTGAAATGTGTCAATAGAATTTATCATTATTAATTTAATTATTAATGTTATCATTATAGACATAAATTAGCTCAAACTTGTTTAAAGTGGCAAAATTTAGAGGCGATTACTTTTCATGAGCCACTGAAACACCTGATATATTCCATTAATGGGAAAAAAATAGACAAGAGGCCATTATTCAGCAAAAACAGCTTGTCTCAACCGTAATTCCTTTATTTTCTATCATCTATGCATTAAGGACATTCAACTGTTTAAGTTAAGCAAGATCCACCCAGTAGTTCAGCACAAGTTGAACATTTTAGGGCTATATAATCCATACTGAAAATTTAAACTTGACAGACAGAAAAATGCAATGCTTAATGCCTCCCACTCCCTTGGGGCTGGTATCGGGTCCTTTTCACCCTAGTTACACGTTCGCCCTATATAATCATGTGCATATTGGGGTATAAACAGTTGATTTTTATCACATGTAAGCAAGTTTGTACTTTAAGTTTTCATTGATTAATATAATAAGCAATTAGAGAAAATTACTGGCCTTTTTTTACAAACACTCTTACAAGTTTAAGAGCGCCGTCTTTTATATTTCTGTAACACTTTTTTGTTTGATATTTTCAGAATAACCAAACTGTAAATTATCCCAGTATATAAAATGGAGCTCAAATATCTGGTTCTATTATTCCAAAATTGTATAATGTGTGCATTTCATGCTATTTAGAGGTACGACCTAGACAACATGCGGTTACATGAGCCGTTTGTGCAAGCTGGCAGCATCAGCTTTGTGGAATACATGTAATAAAATTTAGGGCAAACGGACCCAGGGCGAACAGGAATAAGGGCACACTGAAATTAGGCCGAAAGGACCCAGATTCCTTGGGGCTTAATTAAATATGCATATGGCCAAATTATTTATACACCAGGGGGAAGCCCTGTCATGTTCAGTAGTATGCAAAATATATGCTTTTAAAATTCTACACTGTGCATTCTAAGCCTATGATCTACCAAGTTCTTATTTCCATCTAATATTAATCTCTACAACATTAATAGCNTTGAACTTTGCATGTTCTTGACGGTAAAAACACGTTTATTTTCAAAGTTCAATAATTGCAAATGTGTAACATGTGAACTTTGCTTGTATGTGACGTTAGCTTCTTAATTACAACATTGCAAATTGGTAAAATTTAAAGTTTCTATGTTCTTGACGGTAAAAACACGTTTTTTTTGTGCGTTTTCGCATATATTTAAGCAAAGTTCAAATTTTACAAATTTGCAATTTTTAAATTTATACTTTTTGCATGTCTGGATGGGTAAGGTTACGTGTATTTTGTGTGTAGCGATGAATACAACGTAAGAACAGTTCGAAAAGATAGATACTTTGCTATTTTGCCTTCTTAATTGCAAAATTGCAAATTTGTAAAAATGCAACTTTGCATGTTCTTGACGGTAAAAACACGTTTATTTTCAAAGTTCAATAATTGCAAATTTGTAACATGTGAACTTTGCTTGTATGTGACGTTAGCTTCTTAATTACAACATTGCAAATTGGTAAAATTTAAAGTTTCTATGTTCTTGACGGTAAAAACACGTTTTTTTTGTGCGTTTTCGCATATATTTAAGCAAAGTTCAAATTTTACAAATTTGCAATTTTTAAATTTATACTTTTTGCATGTCTGGATGGGTAAGGTTACGTGTATTTTGTGTGTAGCGATGAGTACAACGTAAGAACAGTTCGAAAAGATCGATACTTTGCTATTTAACCTTCTTAATTGCAATATTGCAAATTTGTAAAAATGCAACTTTGCATGTTCTTGACGGTAAAAAACACGTTTATTTTCAAAGTTCAATAATTGCAAATTTGTTACATGTGAACTTTGCTTGTATGTGACGTTAGCTTCTTAAGTACAACATTGCAAATTGGTAAAATTTGACTTTGCATGTTCTTGATGGTAAAACACGTTTATTTTGTGCGTTTTCGCATATATATAAGCAAAGNATTTTGTTCTTCCGCAGTTGACAAATGCAGATTCTCCAATTTTTGGGCAAACCCACAAATGATCTATAAATAGCACACGACACACACACATCGACCAAGAGGTACTTCCCTTCACGTTATCGGAATACTTTGCGCATGTATGACATAGTAACTGGTCCGAGATATTGAAAATACCGTTTTGGAAGTTCTTATAAATACGGCAAGAAATAAAAGATAATAACGCAGATTCAAATGGTCAATCTGTACGAAGTTGTTCTATAAATTAAGGGTTCCTTAAGATTCACCCAGCTTGAAAGAACTGGTGACCCTCGCCAAAATCTGGTATCCTCGGGTTCCCGGGACACCGTTAGTGTCGAGGCCTGATAGTATAATTTAGTAGCTTTGATCGATTTCTTTTGAAACGATGTTGCAAAATGTATTCGTATCTGCAATATGTCAAATGTTCTTATGTAAAGCGCCTTTGAACGTGCACTCTTGTATGAAAAGGGCGCTATATAAATCCGGTATAATAATAATAATAATAGCCATAAAATGATAAGTAGACCAACAACAAAAATATCAAAAGCAAAACTGAAACTTCACAGTGCATCACATATTTCATGTGTTCAAAACAGCACCAGATGCACATTTGTTACGCATATTTTAACTTATTTTAGTATTATGGTAATGACACTTTAGCCGAAGTTTTGATATGACATAAGGAACAATAATGAATTGTGAAATCCTTTCATCAACAACATAAACATTGATAGTGCGGGTGGGGGATGTTTACAAAAATATTGCTTTGCAATACCGACGTCGATGAGTAAATCGAGCAATCACAAATAACTTCATTTCAATAAATAGAAATGTGCGGTACCAACTAAATAGCAAGATTCGATGTTTAAAATCCAGATTTATTTGCATTTCCAGAAATTATATCAGCTGCCGTACTGTTTTCTTATTTACAAAACCGCACAACACACGTAATGGCGATGGGATTATTTGATTTAACAATCCACAATTATATGGATTTTAGTGCAATTCAATTCAATACTATTATACGTAATAGTCAAGTCAATGACATTATTTGAAATAGAACCAATTAAAGATTAACATTAAAAGCGAGCATGTTAATCTTGTGTACAAATACGCAACAAAAGTAGATCCTGACGTCACTTTCTGTTTATTTCCGTTGCACTGACCTTGCCTGTGAGATGATTGGAATAACCAGGAATGCCGTTTGCCGACTGAGGCCACTAACACAGCGGTCAACCCTGGTCCAGAAAGCAAATTTCTCATACGGGTTACCCAGTGTTCGTTCATCGAAAGCGGTATTATGTCAAAACAGTTAACATAATTAATCCTGTAGCTATACACAGTGTCACCCAATTGGCCCAACAACTTTGTCGTACCCATAGATTGCATGATTTTAATAACCATTCGTATTTCTCTTTGCGCGTTAAGTATAAAGCTTGTATTTGATAAACATAAATAGTATATACAAAAATATAATTATTTTGTTGTGACTGATTTAATGTAAAATGCTAGTCCACTTTCTTTCATATGACTGAATGGTCAATATGACACAATTTCTTGTGTACTGTAGCCAATCTTCACTTCTTTATATTTATTTATTTTTGTTTCTCACAAAGAAAATTATTTCACTGCTTAAAATGGGAATAACACAGGCATTAACCAACAACTTAATGAACTGTTTTTTTTTCGGCATCACTGTTTAATCCAGCTTTTCACCTTAGCTGACCTTTGCATTGACATTTTTTTGCACACCTACAACAATGTTAACAGGTATTATGGTTACTTGTGAGAAAAAGAAGCCTTATATGAATTTCAGGTCAAAAGATCAAGGTCACTTGGGCTTGTTACATAGGTACAATAGTCATGTATAAACTACCATTACTATACCAATAAAAAACAAACCATCAGAAGACTTTCAACTGTAATATAACGTCCTCTGAACATTGGAATTATTGGATAGATTATGGTTCTGGAAGCAGTAAAATGCATTAATGCATTAAATAATTTTCCTCTTAGGATGTTCACATCAAAACCTGTTCCTGCCAGTAAATATAACCATAATATATTCATTTCATGTGCTACAAACATCTCTTGTTAAATGTTCTTTGTCTATGTAAGAAACTTATCATGTAGCATGTTCGAAAACTTTACCATTTCAAAAACATGTCTTATACATCAATCAAATGCGCAATTAATAAAGTAGCAAGAAAAAATTCACTTAAAAACTGCGTGATTGTTTTTGTATGAATCAACATTTGTGAAAAAGCATGACCTGTATTCACCAACCCATTCTTAGACATTAAGAAAAAATATTCTCAGTCTCAGTAACAATACCTTAGAGTTTGCATATACATAGGCTAAACATGGTGCCTTTATCATTAACATATTGCTCTGAACGAAGGCTTATATGCATATAGGTGTAAACCACCATGCTAAACTTGACTTTTAAGTAGTTTTAGTGAATTGCTGTTTTAAGAATATTCTTTATTTTTAGACATAAGTCTAACAATCGGTTGGTGAATATGGGTCAAGGCTGACACAATGTAAAAATGAAAGATGGATCAATATAAGTCTGAAAGGTGGTTACTTTAGTTAACTAAACAATGTTTCTCTGGTTTCCTTCAGCAAAAGTACCTGATGGGAGGGATATTCATGTTCTTCACAACGGCCCCAATGCTCTGGATGTCTGCAAACTTCAAGAAATACCGCGGAGATGAACCATGGTGATTGAAAAATGTAGACAGACCAGAACATGTTCTGCAGAGTGTGATATTGTGAACTTGTTTAATAATTATCTTGCAATGACCCAGTTTGAAAACAACTTATCATGGACAATTTGTATACCATTATTATTTAGATTTGATTAATAATGGAACTTTTTACCTCAGACATGTTACAGTCCAATAAAAAGGAACATCCATCGTGCAATCATGTTAGCTAAATTAAATATTTAACAAAGCATTGCTATTTGTAAGTGAATAAAAAAAATAAATGCTATGTGTTGGTAAATAAAAAAAATATATTTTTGAACAATTTTGTGTAGCTATAGGTCAGTCTGCTTACAGTTTGAGGAGAATTTCTGTTTGTGCATGTGTTTAAAATGTTTCACATAACATATACCGGTATTGCATTATGCTATAATCTGAATAATATATTCATTGTTATAGCATTTCAATATATTTATGCAAACCGTAAGTATCGGGTTAATGTCAAGGAGTCATAACTCTTGGATTATTTTGAACAAACGTATACAAAATAAACAAGTTGAAAGACAGTGGACAGTGGAAGTATTCATTAACTGTCAACTTAATGCTGTTAGAGTATCTATGATAAGATATTGGAACGTTGTAATATTTCTAAAAGAAGGGGATATTGGGTTTCATGCAAATGTACAATTCAGGACTGAGGCTTGTTGTATCTCCCTCTTCACATATCAAGTTACTTGCCATTTGCATGAGACATTTACTCTTAGCTGCTGGTTACTAAATGCTTTACACTGTTCAATGAGCAACTTAGTGATTGGCAATAGCTATGAACTCGTTATCTTCATATCTTGCACAATGCCCTGTTAATTAATCCAATGTTCAATGGGGGTGCTTTCCAAATGAGTGACAATCCTAGTTAACTTAATGAAAACTCTGGCACACCAAAATGAAAATATACCACAAACATATGTGATATAGAGAATAATAGGTTAGTGTTGATTATAAATACAAAATTAGTTTAACTGGATAATTTCGCTGGATTTATGACGTCATTTTGTCGAAAAAATGACGTCATTTCGTGCCGTGTATTATAGCAGAAATTTAATCAACAGGGCTTTAATCAACCGAATTCGCTGTAAAAGTGGGATAAAGTTGCATAGTAAATATGGAACATGTGATATTCCAATAGCAATGTATGCCCCAATAGCATCTTTAAATTCACAAGTAATGTTCAAATAGCAACAACAAGGCGGCCATAAGTAATGTTCAAATAACAACTACAAGGTCACAAGAAATGTTCCAATAGCAACTACAAGGTCACAAGAAATGTTCAAATAGCAACAACAAGGTCACAAGTAATGTTCAAACAGCAACTACAAGGTCACAAGAAATGTTCAAATAGCAACTACAAGGTCACAAGAAATGTTCCAATAGCAACTACAAGGTCACAAGAAATGTTCCAATATCAACTACAAGGTCACAAGNGGCCACAAGAAATGTTTCAATAGCAACTACAAGGTCACAAGAAATGTTCAAATAGCAACTATAAGGCCACAAGAAATGTTCCAATAGCAACTACAAGGTCAAAAGAAATGTTCCAATAGCAACTACAAGTTCACATGAAATGTTCAAATAGCAAATACAAGGTCACAATAAATGTTTAAATAGCAACTACAAGTTCACATGAAATGTTCAAATAGCAAATACAAGGTCACAATAAATGTTCAAATTGCAACTACAAGGCAACAGTTAATGTTCAAATAGCAACTACAGGGCCACAAGTAATGTTCAAATTGCAACCACAAGGCCACAAGTAATGTTCAAATAGCAACTACAAGGCCACAAGAAATGTTTAAATAGCAACTACAAGGTCACAAGTAATGTTCCAATAGCAATTACAAGGCCACAAGTAATGTTTCAATAGCAACTAAAAGGTCACACGAAATATTCAAATAGCAACAACAAGAAATGTTCCAATAGCAATTACAAGGCAACAAGTAATGTTCCAATAGCAACTACAAGGTCACAAGAAATGTTCCAATAGCAATTACAAGGCCTCAAGTAATGTTCAAATAGCAACTAAAAGGTCACAAGAAAAGTTCAAATAGCAACAACAAGGTCACACGAAATGTTCCAAAAGCAATAACAAGGCCACAAGTAATGTTCCAATAGCAACTACAAGGTCACAAGAAATGTTCCAATAGCAATTGCAAGGCCACAAGTAATGTTCCAATAGCAACTAAAAGGTCGCAATAAATGTTCAAATAGCTACAACAAGGTCACAAGAAATGTTCCAAAAGCAATTCCAAGGCCACAAGTAATGTTCAAATAGCAACTACAAGGTCACAAGAAATGTTCCAATAACAATTACAAGGCCACAAGTAATGTTCCAATAGCAACTACATGTAAAAGGTTACAATAAATGTTCCAATAGCAACTTCAAGGTCACAAGAAATGTTCCAATAGCAACTACAAGGTCACAAGAAATTTTGTAATAGCAACTACAAGGCCACAAATAATGTTTCAATAGCAACTGCAAGGTCACAAGAAATGTTTAAATAGCAACTACAAGGTCACAAGAAATGTTAAAATAGCAACTACAAGGTCACAAGAAATGTTGTTAAAGCAACTACAAGGCCACACATAATGTTTAAATAGCAACTGCAAGGTCACAAGAAATGTTTTAATAGCAACTACAAGGCCACGAGTAATGTTGTAATAGCAACTACAAGGTCACAAGAAATGTTCAAATAGCAACTACAAGGTCACAAGAAATGTTCAAATAGCAACTTCCAGGTTACAAGAAATGTTGTAATAGCAACTATAAGGTCACAAGAAATGTTCAAATACAACTACAAGGTCACAAGAAATGTTGTAATAGCAACTACAAGGTCACAAGAAATGTTGTAATAGCAACTATAAGGTCACACATAATGTTTCAATAGCAACTGCAAGGTTACAAGAAATGTTTAAATAGCAACTACAAGGCCACAAGTAATGTTCAGATTGCAACTACAAGGCCATAATTAATGTTCAAATATCAACTACAGGGCCACAAGTAATGTTCCAATAGCAACTATAAGGCCACAAGTAATGTTCCAATAGCAACTACAAGGCCACAAGTAATGTTTAAATTGCAACTACAAGGCCACAATTAACGTTCCAATAGCAACTACAAGACCACGAGTAATGTTGTAATAGCAACTACAAGGTCACAAGAAATGTTCAAATATCAACAACAAAGTCACTAGAAATGTTCAAATAGCAACTACAAGGTCACAAGAAATGTTGTAATAGCAACTATAAGGTCACACATAATGTTTCAATAGCAACTGCAAGGTCACAAGAAATGTTTAAATTGCAACTACAAGGCCACAAGTAATGTTCCAATAGCAACTACAAGGCCACAAGAAATGTTCAAATAGCAACTACAAGGTCACAAGTAATGTTCCAAAATCAATTACAAGGCTACAAGAAATGTTCCAACAGCAACTACAAGGTCACAAGTAATGTTCCAATAGCAACTACAAGGGCACAAGTAATGTTCCAATAGCAATTACAAGGCCACAAGTAATGTTCTTATAGCAACTACAAGGCCACAAGTAATGTTCAAATAGCAATAACAAGGTCACAAGAAATGTTCCAATAGCAACTACAAGGTCACAAGAAATGTTCAAATAGCAACTACAAGGTCACAAGAAATGTTCAAACAGCAACTACAAGGCCACAAGTAAAGTTTCAAGAGCAACTACGAGGCCACAAGTAAAGTTTCAATAGCAACTACAAGTTCACATGTAATGTTCCAATAGCAACACGTTCACAAGAAATTTTCTAATAGCAACAACAAGGCCACAAGTTAAGTTTCAATAGCATCTACAAGTTCACAAGTAATGTTCCAAAAGCAATTACAATGCCACAAGTTATGTTTCAAAAGCATCAACAAGGTCACAAGTAATGTCCCGATGCCTACTGCAAGACCACAAGTTACGTTCCACTAGCAAATAAACGGCCACATGTAATGTTCCAATCACATATACCATGCCACGAGTAATGTTCAGATAGCAGCTATAGGTCACAGGTTATGTTTCAATAGCAACTATAAGGTCACAAGTAATGTTCCAAAAGCAATAACAAGGTCACAAGTAATGTTCCAATAGCAATAACAAGGTCACAAGTAATATTTCAATAGAAACTATAAGGTCACAAGTAATGTTCAAATAGCAATAACAAGGTCACAAGTAATGTTCCAATAGCAATAAAAAGGTCATGTTTCAATAGCAAATATAAGGTCACAAGTAGTGTCCCAATAACAACTATAAGGTTTCAATAGCATCCATAAGGTCACAACTAATGTTCCAATAGCAATAACAAGGTCACAAGTTATGTTCCAATAGCAATAACAAGGTCACAAGTAATGTTTCAATAGCAACAACAAGGTCACAAGTCATGTTCAAAGAGCAACAACAAGGCCACAAGTAATGTTCCAATAGCAACTACAAGGCTACATGTAATGTTTCAATAGCAACTAAAAGGCAACAGGTAATCTTCAAATAGCAACTACAAGGCTACATGTAATGTTCCAATAGCAGCTACAAGGTCACAAGTAATGTTCAAATAGCAACTATAACACCACAAGTAATGTTCCAATAGCAACTATAAGGTTACAAGTAATGTTCAAATAGCAACTACAAGGCTACAGGAAATGTTTCAATAGCAAATATAAGGTCACAAGTTATGTTCTAATAACAACTATACTGTCACAAGTAATGTTCAGATAGCAGCTATTGATCACAGGTAATGTTTCAGTAGCAACTATAAGGTCACAAGTGATGTTCAATATCAAATAAAAGGTCACAAGTAATGTTCAAATAGCAACTACAAGATCACAGGTAATATTCCAATAGCAACTGCAATGCCACAAGAACTGTTCTTATAGTAACTATACGGCCACAAGTAATGTTCCAATGGCAACTACAAGCCAAATGTCACAAGTAATGTTCCAATAGCAACTACAAGGCCATAAGTAGTGTTCAAATTGAATCTACAAGTTAATAAATAATGTTCCAATAGCAACTACAAGGCCAAGTCCCACAACTGTCTGTGATTTTGTCAAAATCTGTACTGGTCACGGAACTTAATTCAAATATTATATATAATTCCAAAATCAGGTCAATATTTTCAACTGTTTAGGAAAAAAGTCCAGGAAACTGTGATTTGGGAGAAAATTCCAAGGCTCGTAACTGTCAAATGCAAATGGACCAAAATAAATTATCCGGAAACTGTTATTCTAGAGTAAATTTCTGTCTCGAGTAAATCCGAGGCCTGAAAATCAATTGACCAGAATGATACTCAAAATTGATCTGTAAGTCATGCAGGTTGATTCACAAACAAAAAGTCACGTAAATATCTGGAAGAGTTTTGGGAAAAAACTCCAGAAACGGAATGCCGGACGGACGGACTGCTATATGCCACCCTCCAGGGGGCATAAAAAGTGTCTACAAGGTCACGAGTAATAATACAGTAGCAACTACAAGGTCTCAAGTAACATCCAAATATCATCTACAAGGTAACATGTTCCAATAGCAATTACAAGGCCACAAGTAATGTTCCAATATCCACCACAAGTAATTTGACAGTGATGAGTACAAGATCACAAGTACTATTCTTATAGCAACTAAGATCTGGAGTAATCTTCAAGTGGCGACTAAAAAGTCAAAAGTAACAACAAGATCACATGTAATGCTCAAATAGTGACATCAAGGTCAATAATAATGTGACAGCAGCGACATGGTCGCAAGTTATCTTAAGCAGAAACTTCAAGGTCACAAGTAATTTTACAGAAGCGACTATATTGAAAGAGTAATGTTACAGAAGTGTGTACAAGGTCATAAGTGATGTTCCAATTTCGACTT
>VMBQ01004526.1:0-31100 GCA_007657795.1 Dreissena rostriformis
GGCAAAAAAGAAATGATTACTGATTTAGGGGGCTCTGGGTTTAATATAATCCTTGCTTTTTATTATTTCTATTTAAGTGTTCCAGCATTATCAGATAGTGTTGGTATGCAATAGCCTGGTCTGACAACAGGTAAACTCGGCATTGTCATCAACATGGGATGACGCATCATGCTGAGCAGGAATTTTATATAAATATGAACTTTATTTGAACTCAAGAAAAAACAGCAACAACAAACAAACAGAAACAGAACATCAAGAGTCAATATTAGCCCGAAAGAACTACAACCCCTATTGAACCTATCTTCATCGAAAGAATAATATTGATTTATTCACTCTTAAGTCCGCTTCCTGTGTAGAACCATTTTAGATTATACTTTAAAAAGGATTTGAGAACGCTGCCGGATCGGGCTTCGAAGCCGCAACCTGTCCGAATGCAGGTCGGACGCTCTACATCTTTAGAACAACAAACAAAGATATAACAGTAGTTAAGAAGTTACTATAATGCGTTGAAGATTAAGAACGTTCTGTAACAGTTTTATTGAGTTATAGCCAATGAGACGTAATTTAAGTTAATCAGATTGAAAGATTGTCCTCACGATCAAACACGACACTCAGTTATGGAGTGCCTTTTGAGTCCAATAACACAATAAATTTGTCAGATTTGAATCTCTGTGTACTGTATTGACTCCGTTTAAATCAAATTTATTGATTTGCAGGATCGTAGAGAACCTTTTTGATGTAGATTTTTTCAACAATCGTTTATTTCAAAGTGTGCAATTTCGGATATTGTTTTTTCGGATAAAAATGATAGCGAATGTGTTTAATTTGATGGTAATTATCTACATATTTACGGCGTTCATGCTTAAATAATGATTTAAATTATATATAATATATATGTGGTTTGGTAATGAGGGTTAAATAGGGCGACTTTGTGTCATATCATACAATCATAATACCGGTATATGTGATGTGAATAAGCCGCAAGGCGATACAAATGCTACTACTCAGTTTTGGACAATGTTGACAAACGTTACTCATAACCACGACAAAGAAACTCACTCAAAAAGCAAGATTCCACCAGCCAACGCTGGGCTCCAGACTAATTCCGTAAGGCAAACACGGGCGTCTGGCCGCGGGTTGCCCGGCATAGCTGCGGAGAGCTCCGTTCGCGTGCCGATATTTGCACAGCTGTATTAGAACTGATTTTCGAACGCTATTAAAACGAAATTAATATCACCGACTCTCAAAGCTCGGCTCTCCCATTAGAAAGGGGGTAATATATCTCGAAGGCTTTCGGTCTTTCACGATGTGGGCAGTGACTTTTTAAGTATAAAACGGTTCTCTAATTTTCTCCTCTTTTTTGTTCTCGTTATTTAATCTCGGATTCTGACGTAAGGTTTGAGATTAATTTAATTTTCTATAGAAATGAAAAAGAAAGTGGGACTGTGTCATTCTTCTATTTATCTTCACCCTTTAATTAACGAAAAAGGGGCGGGTGGACGGGTCTCTACGGCCTACCCTCTTAGAAGTTGTATTTTAATCTTTGTGAATTTATATTGATCGTACAGGTTTTTAATTTTATTTCACACCTTTTTTCTTTTCCCTGTTTTAGACGCCATGATTTGGTTTACTGACGAAATACAATACAGTTGTTGAATTCGTTCTACCCATAGAATAGTTTTGTCTATAACAGTATTGAAGACTGAACCATGGTTAATCTCTATGAGTTATGTAAGTTTGAGTTTGGTAACGCAATTCGTGTTAAATTTCTTAGTGCTACTGGAACATTTGTTGCGATAATGTATATGTGACACGCTCTGTGAAAAGGGTGTTTAATGCATGTGTGTTAAGTGTCGTCCCAGATTAGACTGTGCGGTCCACACAGGCTAAGCAGGGACGACACTTTTCGCCTTAACTGGATTTTCGTTAAGAAGAGTCTTTCTTCAAACGAAAAATACAATAACAGCGGAAAGTGTCTTCCCTTTTAAGCCTGTGCGGACTACACAGGCTAATCTGGGGCGACACTTTACGCACATACATTCAACCCTCTTTTCACAGAGCGAGGCTCATATGTTAGTTATTGTTTAATTGTAAGCTGACGTTTAACAGAGAAAAACAGTAAGTGAATAACTAATTAACCATTTAGATGCAGCGTGTCAGTCACAGAACAAAATAGATAAACCTCTGTTCTGAGGTACCAATTTTGACGCCTATAATCTGACCCAGTATTGAAAAAGTATGCTTCACATAAAGCCGCGTCATGCAAAAATGGTTCTTATACCAAATGCGGCCAGCCCCTCGTCAGCTCAGCCTGCGCAAAAGTGCAATTGCGCAGTCTGGTCAGGAGCTACCATGTCCGTTAATGAGATCACGCAACCTTGTGTGACTATATAGCGGACAGAGAAGCCCCTGGTCAGACTGCACGCATGCCCAGGCCGGAGTGGTTCTACTCTGGCCGCAGAGAGCATAAGGCCCATTTACACATGACGCGGCTCACAATGCATGACCAATGACATTTCCATCGTAACAGTCGGTACGACAAAAACTAAATGCAATATTTTAATAAATGGCTTACTAGTAGGTATTGTTTGTTCTCATGTATGACATCTGATCACAGTGTTTGTTTGTTTGCTAATACAATTCGTCTATTTGAATTCATTCGACAATATCACTCACCATACAGACGGCCATAATGTTAAATGTACGAACGTTCACTATAAAAAGACAAAAGCGAATAGTTTAATTGAAAAACGCATCAATATCTTAAATGGGTTATTAGAAATCTTCGAAATTTAAAACACAATATATGACAAGACGTTTCGCTTTGAAGTAGTATTTATTGTCACCTGTATTGACCCCTGTCACTATCTTACACGAGCAAATGCAATCATTCTGTCACTAAACAAGATCTAAACCCTCTCGAAAGTCCATATTTGTCCGAATTCAATATCCGTGTCCGAAAAGCATCGCTTAATTTAAAATAACGCCGCCATATAGGATTTCATGTCCATCTAAATTCAGATGTATTCACGATGCATTAGAACCATTAAATGTCTGCCATCAGATAAATACGACGATCATCTTGCGTTTTCATTGCATAGAAATGGTCTCACGAGCATTTTATAATGAATGCATTGAATGATACACAGACCGACGGGTCGCCTTGTTGTACACCTTTATAAAAAAGTAAAAGGAATCCCGAAATGAATTAATATAAAAAATGCCGTGGCATCAAATAATTCGCATTAATTTAGTTAAAGAATGGTAGATATGAAAAATATTCATTATTTCGGGCAGAAATCTTTATGAAACATTATTCAAACGTGCAATGTGTGAGTTTCATACCTGATATTACAGTTATTAAAAAGTGTATTTTCTAAAGGTGTCAAAACCGAAATGAAAGACATTGCGGTATATCGGATAAGCGACACCATTCTTTGGTAAATCCTTTTTTCATGCCATTGCTTGGGTGTCTATAACTAGAAACCTGGGCGCCACAAAGAAAAGAAAACTTCTTTTAAAGTCCATAACGCAATTGTATACCCTAAATGGCCAGTGGGATAGTAATTTGTACGTACCCGCGATAATCGAATCCCGGTCTTTTACGGATATCATAAAACAGTGTTAAGCCCTCTGAACAGAAGCCCGCGGTCCTCCCCATAAGACCCCTTCAAGAAAAGGAGAGTCGGTTTACAGCCCTTAATAGGGCTTTGAAGGGAGCATTTTTTGACAAGTAGAAACCGGAGTGTGGCGAAAGGGGCTCTGGTTTCGGAGAAGCATTGTTTACGGTTTCACAGTACCCTTTCTCATTTACATATAACAATATAGTACATCCGGTTGTTAAATATTAGGGGCTCTTTGATATGAGGTTATACCGTAACACCGTTGGTTGGCCTACTCCACTCCGGACCTATACTCCGAGCGAAAGAAAAAACCAGCTTCCTGAACGACATTGTTATTATGTGACGTGATACCGTCATAAAATACCAGCGAATCATTTGTCCAAATCTATAAAACCCACTTGATTTGGTAAGTGTATTAAATTGAACAAATTGCCGTAAAGTAGTCATTTAGTGTTTGGTCAATGGCGTGGTTCCCAAGCAATTTTCGTGGTATTAGATTATGCTCATCTTGTGTGTCAACCATGGCCGATTAGACACAACAGTTGTTAACACTGGTGTTCGGATTGTTGATTCCGTCCGCCTAATGTAGTAATGACCGGGCCTTAAAGTGTCAACTTCAAAACCATTGCCGTACAATTGATTGTCTATCGGAATACTATATACGTTAATGATATAAAACAACACACAACGTAAATGTCAAGTTAGATAACGCTTAATATATTTTTATTATAAATATGTCTAACCAAATACTCTTTTAATGATTTTTTTTCGTATGTTTTTTTTTCGTTTTTTGTTAAGTGTTATATTTTTTTCTTTTTTATCAACAAAGATAGGTGGTCGTCTATTTACATATTAGATGTTTATGTCAATGTCGAAGTAGTAGTAGTTGTAGTAATTATAATAATTGAAGTGCGAATGTTATACATACAAAGGTTGCAATTAATGATTTTATTACGAATAGCTGTACGTGGACGAGAAAAATACCCTTCCACGTTAAAGGCGGTATCATGACATTTATTATTTCAAGCGATTGTTATTGTCAAAATCAATGTAAACACACTTCATTTTGCAATAGAGTTTCATTAATGTAAAATCTTTTATTGTTAAATAAGAAAAAATCAAAGAAAAAAACGTCAAACAATTATAGCAGTGTCATCAGGCCGTAGGTATAACGCGTGTCACCACGTTTTTTTTTTACGAAATTGCAAACAAGAAACCATTATATATTATTGAGATGATCATGCACAGATGTCGTCTGTAGCTTTTAAAAGAATCAAAGAGCACACACACACAACGAACGTTATAACCAACCAGTGGAAAATTATACATGCATCAATGATCTTTTTTTATAACGCACCAAACAGATATCGCGTTGAGGTCTTTCTTTATAAGAATTACAGCGTGTAATTCATGATTTCTTTAGGTTACACGTGATTATGTTCGTTGCGAAGTATGTGAAAATTAAGATAAATTCAGATAATTTTCATACCCAAAAATGATTTATAAAAAAAACGTTGCAAATAACGATATTGACAAATATCAAAATAACACTTAAAAAACCAATTTCAATGGTTTGGTCACATAGCCATATTTGGCTTAAAAGTTTTTGTAATCTCAAAGACATTCAAAAACAAGCAAAAATATAACATCCGTTTGACAATTTTAAGACTTCGAATGATTGACCTCGGGTCCCCTTTGAATATTGACCTTACATGACATCGTGTTTACCTTTTCCGAGTGTATTTGGAGATTATTGCGGGCGGGTAAGCGAATCAGGGGATATCTTTGTATCACACGGTAAATGACCCTAATTAAACTCGTTTTATGTTTATATAGATAGCACAATTACCGTGGATTTAACGCGCAAACATGGCCGACTCGTGTGGCGAATTTTAAAGTCAAGTGCATGATGGCGGCAATTTTCACGCGGCGCGCTTCGGTGAAATCACGGATGAAACGCTGAAAGACTAAAGCGTTCCTTGGTAACTGAAGGAATTAATTATCGATAATCTGACTTCTACAACACTGTTGATTCGTTTTAACACGATAAATCGTTTAGGTGAGATTAAGGAGGATAGCACGCTCTTCGAAGTTGGGGAGAGGAGTTTGTCAAAAGGTCATCTAAGGCTCATCCCGCGTTAAATTAATGAGCTACCGGGTCGTTAGAAGGCGAGATAGACGATTATCGTGACGTTTTAAAACAAAACAACGCAAATCTCGTCAAATATCGCTAATCCCGCGAGACCATCGCACGTGTGAATTTAAGTCGTTTGCAAGCAAGGATCAAAACAAACTACTCGACACGATTAAAGCTTTACCTGTTATTATTTCAAATTAATGTGGCACATGGCGTATTTAATAGCGACAAATTCTAAATAATGTTTCGAATAACGTTTGTTATTGCCCATTTGTTTGAATAGTCAATNCAGCCTCCGACCATCAGTTGCTCGAGGCAACGCTGAAGACCAAGTTGAGATTCTTCTGTGACTCTTCAGGAAGGCCACACCACAAGTTCAACATCCAATTTCTGAAAGACAGATTGAAAGCAGAGGAGTTCACCTGTGAAGTCAGTAACAGGTTTGAGGCGCTGACAGAGTTGACCGAAGAGACAGTAGAGAACCACTGGATAGAGATACAGAAGACCTGGAAGGATGCCTGCATCAAGGTTCTAGGGAGGAGAAAAAGATAGCAGAAGTAGTGGATGTCGAGGGGAACATGGGAAAAGATAGAAAAGATGATGGAACTGAAACAGAAAATCAATAGGTGCTGCGACCAACAACAGAAGACAGACTTCAGAGCACAGTATTGGGAGGTGAACCGGGAGGTAAAGAAGAGCGCGAGACAGGACAAAAGACAGTTTGTGCACAACTTGACAGAAGAAGCAGAAACAGCATCGAAGCAAAACAACATGAAGAGAGTGTACGAGATCACACGGACCTTGTCAGGGAAGAGCTTCAACCCAAATAAACCGTTGAAAGACAAGAATGGCAGAGTCATCACAAGTGACGAGGCACAGAAAAGACGGTGGGTGGAACATTTCCGGGAAATCCTTAACCGTCCACCACCAGAAACAGTTCCCGAAATACCACCAGCGGAAGAGCCCCTCAGTATCAACACCAACCCACCAACCAAGGCTGAGATCATCAAAGCCATCAAGACGCTGAAACAAGGCAAGGCAGCAGGTCCTGTCGGCATCCCCCGGCAGCTCTCAAGGCAAATTCAACAGCAGCAGCAGAGATTCTACACCCTCTCTTAGTAAAGATATGGGAGCAGGAGCAAGTGCCGGCCGACTGGAAACTTGGGTACTTGGTAAAACTTCCCAAGAAAGGTGACGTCTCCCAGAACGGCAACTGGTGATGTATAATGCTGTTGTCTATCCCCAGCAAGGTGCTTACCAGTATGATCCTTGAAAGAGGCAATAGACGGGAGGCTTAGAACAGATCAGGCAGGGTTTAGGCAAGATCGATAATGTACAGACCATATCGCTACTCTGCGCATCATCATTGAACAATCCATCGAATGGCAGTCTCCGCTGTACACAACTTGTGTGGATTTAAAAAAAGCATTCGATAGCGTCCATTGGGAAACTATTTGGAAGCTGATGCAGCACTATGGAATCCCGAAAAAGCTCATAAGCATCATCATACAGCTTTATGAGGACTAATCTTGCCAGATTTTTCACAACGGGAAGCTGACGGACCCCTTCGCAGTGAAGACAGGAGTGAGACAGGGTTGTATGCTCTCGCCGACAATTTTCCTGATCATCATATACTGGATCATGAGAGGAACCACAGAGGGCTGCAACACTGGCATCCAGTGGACCTTCACCAAACACCTAGATGACCTGGATTTTGCGGACGACATTGGCGTCCTGTCCCTCAAACAACAGCATGCACAGTCCAAGCTAACCCGACTTGCGGAGGAGGCAGGAAAGACCGGCCTGAAAATCAACACCAAGAAGACAGAGGTAATGCCTATAAACAACCGACAACAACAGCCACTACAGCTGCAAGAAGAAGACCTAGTGGAAACTGACCAATTTGTCTACTTAGGAAGCGTGGTCAAAATTGATGGCGGCACAGACGACGACGTAAAGAGCAGGATTAACAAGGCAAGGGTAGCGTTCAATAACCTGCGTCCCATCTGGAACTCCAAGGCCTTATCCAAGCGTAACAAACTTCGCATCTTCAACACCAATGTTAAGGCAGTCCTCCTCTATGGGTCCGAAAAATGGAGGGTAACTAACACCACCACCACCAAGGTACAGACTTTTGTCAACAAGTGCCTGCGCCGCATCATCAACATCAGGTGGCTTGAGAAGATCTCCATCACAGACCTATGGAAGAAAACCAACCAGAACCCCATCAGTCAGGACATCAAGAAAAGGAAATGCTGATGGATAGGTCACACACTGCCCAAACCAGGCGACAACGTCACGAGGCAAGCACTTGACTGGAGCCCACAGGGAAAAAGAAAAGTTGGACGGCCCAAGCAGTCGTGGAGAATGTCTGTCGAGAGCGAAGTGAAAGACGCCGGAATGACGTGGACGCAGCTGATGAGAGCGGCCCAGAACAGAGTGAGCTGGCGAGGTGTTGGTTCGGCCCTATGCTCCAGTGGGAGTTTACAGGAATAAGTCAAGTAAGTCAAAGTCCGATTGGGTTAATTGCAATATCCGTACCCCCGTTTGCTTAGTGATACACTATTCAACCCATAATATTTGTGTTATATTGTAAAAGATGTTTACCATTTTGCTTCTATTACCTGCAATGAAAGATATGCATACCGTATCGATGCATTCTAATTGATTTCTACTGTTTTGCTTCATTTCAATGTGTACGGTAAGCATCATTTTACTTCGAATCGCTTTATGCGCTGCATTACATACTAGTAGTTTATTTATACCGGCATATGAACCGGTTTGCTACATTACGATGTAAATAAACCATATAACATATGTGTTAAACTTTGCTATGTGACATAATTCGTGTACCACTTTGCAATGTGACAAAATATGTGTACTACTTTGCTATGTAACAAAATATGTGTAACACTTTGCTATGTGACCTACTTTGCTATGTGACATAATATGTGTACAACTTTGCTATGTGACATAATATGTGTACCACTTTGCTATGTAAACAAATATGTGTACAACTTTGTTGTGTGACAAAATATTTGTACAACGTTGCTATGTTCCAAAATATGTGAACAACTTTGCTATGTGACATAATACGTGTACCACTTTGTTATGTGACAAAATATGTGTACAACTTTGTTATGTGACAAAATATGTGTACAACTTTGTTATGTGACAAATATGTGTACAACTTTTTTTATTTGACATAATTTGTTTACAACTGTGTTATGTGATCCATTGACAACCGCTGTATCGAACCCACGGTGTTGTATTTTGAAAAGAAGCAAATGTGTACGTGACTCTGATCGTTATGACGTTGATAACGTCAAGGGACATGGTAACTTCGTGTGCAGGGTTGCGCACACAGCGTTGTCTGTAATCGGAATTGCTTTTTTTACAATTATATTTTATTCAAATTTTTGCTGTATGTTGGCTATATATACTTATGTATTTCGTATGTTAAATCATGAATGCTTATCAAAATATGCTTCAGTTTTCGCCTATTCCTATTCATTTTTGAACAACCCTCGTAATTTATAAAAATAGGTGCACCACTTTGCTGTATGACACATAATGTGTACCACTTTGCTACGTGACAAAAGTTCTATATTTCTATATATTTCCAGATATATGCTACATGACAATACCAATATAAGTGCATTCTTGTTATAAATTTCAATTTACGTGTACCACTGAGCCCATTACAAATAGAACGCGTGTACCGTTACTTCTGTGTCAATATTCATCATCTTTTATAACCTAAGATACATCATTTCCATTTAAATATATAAATATTGTTAATAAGTCACCTATTAATAAAAATATAATAAATTATTTTGACGTGTGTATCTACAATTTACGCTATGTCTTCAACGGGGTGATAAATCGAGTTAAAATGTGATGAAATTATGACTTCAGCTTATTTATCTTTTGAAAAGCACCATTGTGAAGGCTCGAGTCGTGAATTAATACCACGGCTGGCTGTGAATTGATTTGTGTCGCGTTCTGAGAAAACTGGGCATAATGCATGTGCGTAAAGTGTCGTCCAACATTAGCTTGTGCAGTCCGCACAGGCTAATCAGGGACGACACATTCAGCCTAAACTGGATTTTCGCTAAAAAGAGACATCATTTAAACGAAAAATTCCATAAAAGCGGAAATTGTCGTCCCTGATTAGCCTGTGCGGACTGCACAGGCTAATCTGGGATGACAATTTACGCACAAGCATTATGCCCAGTTTTCTCAGAACACGACACATTTAGGCATTCATTTGCGCCTCGACCTGAGAAAAAGGGGGCTTAATGAATGTGCGTTAAGTGTCGTACCAGATACGCACGTGTAGTCTTATCATTAACACAGTCTAATCATGGACGACATTTTCCGCCTGAATTGGATTTTCGCCAAGAAAAGACTTCCTTTAAACGAAAAAAAAATCAAATAGAAAAGTGTCGTCCTTGATCAGCCTGTACATGATAATATGGGACGACACTTTACGCACATGCATTAAACCCGGTTTTCCCAGAGCGAGACTCATTTGCTTGTCTATACTGTATTTGTACACGTGGTGCATACAGTAATACATGTAGATGTAGCGCGCTTTGATCAAAATGTTGCATGCGCTCAAAATGTACTCAATATTTTAAACTAGATAAACCTAATTGAAGAACAGAAATACAAGTATTCGTAAATTTAATGCTGTCTTGTTCATTAATGCTCTACTCATAAGTCATAAACAATTGCATCAACAGCAAATCAACATTTTTTTCTGATTTAAGCCTCCTTCTGGGAAAACTGGGCTTAATGCTTGTGCGCAAAGTTTCGTTCTATATTAGCCTGTGCAGTCCGCACAGGCTAATCAGGGACGAGACTTTCTGCTTTTATGACATTATTCGTTTAAAGGAAGTCTCTCTTTAGCGAAAATCCAATTTAGGCGGAAAGTTTCGTCCCTGATTAGCCTGTGTGGACTGCACAAGCTAATCTGGGACGACACGTTACGCACATGCATTAAGCGTCTCGTTTTCCAAGAGCGCGGCTAACTTATTTTTGTAATTTAAGGATACAAATATTTCTCTTCAACACAAAAATAGCTCAAACGCTGGCTAATTCTCTAATACAAGTATGCACAGTGTTTATTTTTTTTAAAGATACAAAGACGAACAAAAAATCAAATATTTTAATTCTAACCAAATTTAACATCTGGGATGCTAATAAAATCTGGTGAAAACTCCGTATGAAAAACTACACCAATCCAATGCATTGTCGTGTCGCAAGACAGAAGGTGAGGGTATCGCGAAATACTGGGTTGTTCAAACAGTGGTTTAACACCGCGCGATATCGGATTGCCGACTTTATTATCCGCCTCTTTCATACCACAATGTTGAATCGTCATTAGACACTACTGTCGGGTTGTTTTCTGATGCGTTTATAACTTTATATGGTAGTATTCGATGCGAAAGAATATAAGCCTCGTTCTTGGAAATCTTGGCTTGATGCGTGCGCGTAAAGTGTCGTCCCAGATTCGCATGTGCAGTGCGGACTGGCTAATCAGGGACGACACTTTCCGCATTTATTGTATTTTTCGTTTAAAGAAACATTGTTCTTGACGAATATCCAATTAAGGCGGAAATTTTCGTCCTTGATAAGCCTGTGCGGACTGCACAGGCTAATCTGGGACGACACTTTACGCACATGCATTTAACTCCCTTTTCACAGAGCGAGGCGCATTTCTTTGAACTGCTATTAAATGAATATTCTCGTGCACTCCTCACTCATTTCTCGGTTTAAGCGAACCTATTATTCACAATTCGACATGATATCATATGAAATAATATTCTTCACAGATGTGTGTGAAGAATATGATCCGACGACGGCACAATCAAACAAAACAAATACATTTTTTAAGTATTTTCAACATATTTATTCACATCTCGTAGAGATAATATGAATGCATAAAAATATCAGTTAAACTATTCACAAATAATGTAAGTCAAATACAAACGTTAATAAATTTGTAAATTGCATAAAATTGTGATATGTACAATATAACAGTCATTGGAAGCACTGAGGACTCGATACCTTGCATAATCCGCCCATAAATTCTCAATAACAATCAAATAACATCATTTCCAACTTAACATCGTTACAAAGTAGAATAAATCTATTTGAAAGTTTTCGTTGGGGTGAAGAAAATAGTAACCGGACCTGCAATATGTTTTCCATATAACATTTACATATATTTGCCCATTATAGTAATAACAGTTTTAATAGAATGTAAACTCAAATTAAATCGAAATATTTTGAACACAGTGGCTGGCAAATTACATAAAATAATTACAAAATCTCATTTCTAATGCTGCATATCAAGTTGAACACATAACTTGGTGATACATAAACTTTATCTGGCAATTATATCAAATAACGCCTAATGAGCACATTTGTAGCAAAATAGACGAATGAAGAAAACATATCACGATGACATAGCGTTATCAATGGAATAATGGTTGATTGATTTCTGATGGATTGATTTACTGGGAGACTTTGTGAGTGAGTGAGTGAATGAGTGATTAGTGAGTGATAGATGAGTGAGTGAGTGCACAAATTGAAATCGATTGGTTGAATGATTGAATGAATAAATGATTGATTGATTTGATTTGTAGATTAATTGATTGATTGATTGATTGATTGTATGTGGTAAAGCTATATGAAATCGTGTAAATAATAGTTTCAAGCCAGAACAATCAGCTTGATTTTAAAAGTGAGATCCTTTTGAATTTGAACACAAAATACTTGAGAACACATCATACGAATGGAATGTGTGAAGTGCAATGTCGGTTAACCCATTTATGCCTAGTGGACTCTCCCATCCTTCTAAATTGGATCAATTTATTTTAAAAAATAGGGATGTCTAGTATATTCATTTTTTATATTTAGAATATTTCTTACATAAATTCCTTTAAGCAAACAGCGCAGACCCTGATGAGACGCCGCATCATGCGGCGTCTCATCTGGGTCTACGCTGTTTGCCAATGCCTTTTTTTCTAGACGCTAGGCATAAATGGGTTAATTATTAATATTATACTACCCTAAATTCAACAGTAACGAGATGAATGGAATGAATAAAAAAAGGAATGTATGCATCGCCGAATATTTTTTATAAAATCGGAATGAACACATGTTCATGAACACAATTCGATTGCACGCAAATGTAAAACGCAGCATCCGTATGAGCGATTTCTGTCTAGTATACACACAAAGTAACACTTTATATACAAACGACCCTTTTGTTCTTTCGCCTAAAGTATTCTATTCCTCTAACATTAAATAATGTTCATAAATAAATAAATATTTTCTTGTACAAAAAAAAACGCGAACACACAAAGGCACATAATCGTGTTAGCCGAAACAAGGTCACTGCATCGCGATGGAAAAAAAAAAACAACAAATATCAAACAAACCACGTAACAACATTCCATAATACAATAAATGTATTTAAAATTCCTGCAGAATAGAAGCTACCAAAGATATGTTATTGCTCAATCCGTCTCCAAGACGACCAAATTGCTTTTCCAACAATGTCGTCTGCCTCGCTGCGTCGACCGCCTAAGCCCGTTGGAACGCTTCATTCGGAGTCCCTCAAATTTTACGGTGAACGCCTCGGCGTTGAAAGCATTGTGAGGCGCGATTGGTCACGGGGCTGCCATTCAGTCAGTACGCTGCTAACGCACTGGCTCGGTCCGCTGGAGACCCTGAAAGAATATTCAATATACACTGTAAATCCGTAATTTATTCATGTGTTTTCTACAGCAGGCATTCAATCAAAAAGTAAATATTGCCGATTCGCGATTCGTTCACAGTTAATTGAATAATTTTCAGTGATTAGCGCCACCTAGAGTTAAAAAAAATCAATGCTGAGGACATTGGCTTCTCTCTCTGCCCCCTCCCCCTCTCTGGATTATAGTTCGCTGATATTCTGACAAGCTTTCCACTAACATTACGACATCAAATATGAGCATATTATCTCTCCTTTTTTCAAGGCGCCATATTTGCACCCAGTTTACCCCGGCCATATCGTATTCATTATCAATGGACCCATAAGCTTTGGCAAATACTTAAAATCTTAACTTCTCAAATCCATTTATACAGCGGCATAAAGAAAGACGAATAAGACATTCTGACAAGATTTATACTTTTAAATTTTAAACACTTAACGTTCTGTCTTTCGGTGCAAAGTAAAGATTTAAGAATAACTGGAGTGATTTGCATAGGTTTTAGGTGACACTCAACTATAAATTTGACAGATTAGCTTAAATTATATATTCCATCAAAGTCGCAACACTTTTGTAAAAACCACAAAAAGGGAATATTTATTTTCATATAAAATATTATCGTCGCGTATATCTCGTCTGCTCGCCTTAAACCGCGGCCTCGCTCGCGCGTGGCACGCGCCACCTTGCAGATAAAACAAAGGACGCATTCTGATTGGCTGATTTGTAATAAATTTAAATCAAAATGAAAGAGTGGTTGAACGCGTCAAACATTAACATTTCTCGTAATATAATTATAACAAACTATATAAACGAAAAAAATATTGATTTATGAACACATTTTCTATTAAATAACGTGACATTATTTGTAAATTCTTGTTCAATTGAAAATAGAACCAAGTTTTAAATTATTTAATCAACACGCAAAAAAATAATAACATTACTTTCCATTAAAAAAAAAATCTAATTGCTTCGGTATAAAATTACAAAAGTAATTACAAAAGTTAAATGCGTCATTTGCAGTTAAAAAATGTACTTTTTGAAAAAAGTTTCCCCTCAACTTTCGCGGGACGGGTTCCGTTTATTGACATTCAATATTTACCAAATGTAAACCAAACCACGCTGACTAAAGGCATACTGCTGGGCAAATACAAAAACTCCCTAATTACTCTCACAAAATGTACATAAATTCTTAAAGAGCCGGTTTAACGTATTTTGTTCGAAATTAAGCAATTACGCCCATTTAACAAAGGTTTAATAATATGGCGAATATTTAGCTACCGAGGCACATTGTTGGGTTACAACGAAATCCCGTTTTTATCAATTGTACCCGCTAAAGTAAAGCGCCTCTTACGACCCAAAAATAAATAAATTCAATCACTCTTACACTTTAAGTGGACCGACACTTGAAGTCATTGTATCCGAGGTTACAATGCAAAAATCCTCGCCATGTATGTAGCCATTACACTCTTTATAGTTGTGTGTTTCCAACTTATTCTTGTTTAATATTCGTAATTAGGTCCAAACAGCCCGCCACTGTTGTCCATTTGAAAAAACTTGCCCAGCGGAAATAAACCCCCTCAGATATTTACTTCTTTAAGTCCAATGTAAACTTTACGCCGCTGAAATATCGTCTCTAGTTTTAAAATGTTTATTTTTCGCCGAAGTCTATTATCGAACCAATTTTCTTGTAATTTTACACCGGTATCTTGACTATGTTAAGCATCCGCTAAATTGTGTAAATTTTGTTTAAAAAAAATAAAGGTACAAATTGATTGTAAATATCATTAAATAATATTAAATTGACTACGCTTGGAGCGAGCGAAAACCAGAGTGCAATGTCCCTTGACAAACATGCAACCGGAGTTTAAAATTGGGGTATTGAAATATTAATGAAACGAAACTATACGTCGTGATTAGAAATGTAAAGTACTGCTGATTTAATTGTGAAAAATAAAATTCAATAATGCAAACTTATGCGGCCAAAAATTTAACTCATCGAATAAGTATTTGGAGTTAAAATTGCTGCATATTTTCGGCTAACATAGTAAGCGATAACATATTGTTAAAATGCGGTAAAATGTTAAACTTGCTTTAACTAAGAGGTCTACTTACTAGATAGCGGATAAAGTAGGATCAATTATCGCAATACTCTTGTTCACTGTGTACAATAGAACGAGACGAGACTTTAGAAAATAAACCGCAATTTTAGCGAGCTTTTTAGTATATAACAGCGATTTGACACTTGCACGGAAAATTCTTGGATTACGCCTTAAATTAAATAATTGAAATGCAATCCTCGAAAGAACGAATTAGCAAAAAACTAAATATTATTAAGTAAATGCACGTGTTAAGGGCCTTGAACATGGTATGATTTTCGTTAAAGGCTTTGTCTTCGTGTTTCTAAGTAGCAAGCAAAAGCTTCTTTTATTAACATGAGAAATATTTAAAAAAAAACAAACTATGACAAGTCAGCGAATCACCCATTAGCTCGCTACAATGTTATTCAATATGATTTGTTTTAACAACCCCAAAGTCAATGCGCACAAAAGAAATGTTTTATTTGCAAATCAATATTTGAATAAAATGGAAATGAAAGAGTTGGATAGGGTATGATGTATCATGCAAACATTCCCGATGCACGACTGTGAATAAGTACAACCAGTGAGGAATAAGGCTAAGTGTACCGTATATAGGAGGACCTTGAAGTAATGTTTCCTCCAAAACATGTATTCAGTAATAAATAGAAAACGAAATTCGTGTGAATATCATTAAAGTCAATATGCTTTAATTACTAATAAATGGGCCATGAAATGCCCCTACTCCGTTACATCGTTCATGAATCAGTTATTAACGATTGCCAGAGTCTTCAGCTAACAATATGCCCTTACACGTAATATAATTTTTATTTACCCGTCTTCTAATTTATTATTGCTTTTTGATGACACTCATATGTTTGCAAACTAATATAAATTGAGCACTTCATATAATAAGAAAAACAATTTTCAAAGAACATTTCAATTGTTAATCTATAATAACTTTGAGACGATGGTTTTGACCTGGAAATTTCAAAACATCAAAAAGATGTTACTTATGTCTTCTTTTAAACACGTTTCATAGAAATAAAACAGACACTAGCGTGGCTTTAGATTATCAAATTATAAATATTATTGAAAATAAAATAAAACTATTCTTACCATATGTATTAATAGTCTCTGTGGCTCATTGTAATGGCGTCGGTTCAGTTAAACCAGTTGAAACCGGATAGCAAGTCGTCGTCGTCGTTTTGACTGAGTGAGTCGTAGCTCGAGTCCGAGACGACACTCGACGTCGGCGAGTGAAGGGATCCCGCCGGCGACGCGTGAGAATACGACATCGCCGACGACATGGACCCCGCCGACGAGACGGACTCGTAATGCGTTGAAAACAAGTCGGCGCAGTTTTGGTACGTCGGGAAAAAATGTTGCTGGTGTGACGTCAGCTGGTGTGGAGAATCCGGAAGCCCCGGCGAGGATTGCGGCGTTGTCGTCTGCTGCGAAAGAGATGTCGTCTGCAAACGCGATCCGAGAGATTCGAAATTGTCGCACACAGCTTGAGCGTCGTTAATACAGTTTATGTTGTTATTCATAGTGCTCATAGTCATTTGATCACTCGAGCTCATGTTTACACTGCTGTTCATGTTATTAATGTTGTTTTCAATGTCATTCGCGTTGTTATTGCTGTCATTTGATTTCTGAATCATTTCGTTGACTTTCATCTCCAGCGCGTCCATATCTACGTCACTGGGCATCAGGTCGCCGACGCTCCCGTCGTTTTCATCGAGCATGTCCTGCAACTGCTTGATGTACTGCACAGCCGACCGCAGCGTCTCCACCTTGCTCATCTTCTTGTTCTTCTTCCCAAACGGCACATGCTGTCTCAGCGTCTCAAAGCCCATGTTCACCATTTTCACGCGTTTCCGTTCCCGCTCATTTCTCCTGGAAACAGACGGGGTGTGGGTATCGACCAGCTTGCATCCCAGATCGGTGAAATCAACTCTTCGTTTGCATCGCAGAAGCACTGGTTTGCCATTGGCATTTTCGTTGTTGTTGATTTCTTTCCTTCCCGTCTGCAGTTCTTTCAGCGATTTCGTCAACTGCAGCTGTTGCGCTACCGTCGGCGTCTTCACGACGACGTAAGTTCCGCTTGCAGCCAGCCCCTTCGTTTCAAAGTGTCCGAATTGCTGCAAGGAACTCGTCTGTATAAGCTGCAAAGGAATAAATCCCAGAGTCGTCGCTGCCATGCCCTGCGCTGTATATGTTATCATTCAACAAAATAAAAAAATAAACAATCACTGCAGAATTCTACGAGTTTTTGAATGTAGATAAGTTCGTACGCCAGTCGTGTGCCAACGTGTGCGTCACTTGCCTCCGATAAAATGTCGTCCGTTTATGATCCGAGCGATACAGCCCGATGTAATAAACTCCCAGGTGCGACGAAAAGTACCCAACCACAGTGGTCTATTTTCCACGTCAATCAACAGTCCACACGCGCCACCTTGGCGATAAACTCCGCCCCTTATCAGGCCAGTAGCCTTCGCTTCTCACGTGGGCGTGGTAAACATGCAATTTCATCGGGTAGCCACCCGAGCGTAACTACACGCGCACCTGTACTTTAGGCTCCGCCCCTAGCTGTCAACTCGAGAAGATATGTCGTCTGCGTGCGTCGCGGCGCGTGCTCTCTAGATGATGTATTCAGCCCCCATAGCGTTTAAAATTTCATCATTTTAATATGGAGCCAGGGTTCTTTGCAGATATTCATTAAGTTCTGAAGGTCAAAACTTGGTTTCCCTTCATCAGCTAAATTAATCATTGATTATTCCAATTCGGTTGAATTAAAACGTTTCGTCGTATTCATTTTTTTTAGTTGATGTTGATTTTACAAAGGCCCGGCCGGATCGTTAGAAAGAATATCGATCGGGAAAAACGTTCGTCGTGAATTATCAGTCAATTTTCTCAATCATTGGTTGTTGGCATCTCGGGTAAACCCGCGAAAAACATTCCGATGTACAAATGTCGATACTATCTGGAGCTAATTACCTCTCTGATAAATTGCAATTGGGTTAAAATGTTGTCAGAGCACAAACTGCAATTTTGAACGTTTTAAATAAAGTCATAACTTTATCGCGAAATTTCATTTAATCCATAAATCACCAAAATCAGTGCTAAAACACGCGAAAAGACCATTTTGTTAAAAGCGAAATTGACACTTTTCTTCGAACACGAATATTACTTTAACACATCAGTATTAACAAATCAACTCTCCTTACAAAATGATGTCCATTATTATTTTTCACCTTAGTTCATTTAATATAAAAAATACTCCGTATCTTTGACCGTGAGCATTTCACTCTCTTTTTTTCACTTTCGTAAACATATAAACCTTGCGTTGATATGCTTTAAAAACTGTATGACACAAATTTCATTATTAATCGCGATTTTGTATAATATACACACTATTTCACCTATTTATAAGCGAATGTTTTATGAAGTTGATGTATTCGCGCATGTTAATTCACCATTTTATCTTAAGCCTACAGATGTCGCCGTTAGATATGGGCACTTACCGTACAGGTTATATAAAAGTAAATTGTGATTAACTGTAGAAAGATAAAAGAAAAAAACATATCAATCATTTTATGTTTACTCTCGCAACGTCTATATTGTATTTTCGAGATTTATTTGCTCATATTATGCGTGGGAGAACTCTATTTCGATACCGTGCTCCATATTCTGACAGATGCTACCTAAAAGTTGATATCAATTCTTTTACAAACATATTTATAGCATTATTATTAAAAAGTTGTATTTCGAAACATTATGTTTTCTGTTTAAAAAGGGTATTTAATTTTACCAATTAAAAAAATATATAACAAAATCCATTCGTGCAGATCAATTATTATAAATAGTTCAATCATAGAACTCATAACACTTATGGCTAACTTGTATTTTTGAGAATTTGAAAGCGTTTTTTTTTAATTAAAGGGAAACAATCTACATTAAGATTTGTCTCCCTTTCAGTGAAATATGTTCACGTGTTGGTATTATTCTACCATAAAGATCTAAATGTAATGAATAACTTTATTGAACTATTTGATTTTAAAACAATTTTTTAATTAATTATAACTATTATATCAGAAAACACTAACTATAGATTAAATAAAAATAAGAATTTTCAGGTATTGCTTTATTATTTACCTACACTCGTCAGTCCTCAATTCGCGACCTACCGGGTATAATTGTATTCCCATATTTATTATTGTATTTACCCATACTTTAATTGAAATTAATATTATATATACGACTAATTTAGAACACGTTCGTATTCTTCTTGCTTTTACGCATTGATGGTCACTTTCGGTTTAATTAAAAAAACAATGGTAAAAAATGAAGTCTTGTTATCGGACTTTTATACTAGAAACAAAATGGAGCAAGCGAGCGATTTGTTTTTTAATTCTGACATTTCAAAGCGATCTTTTTTTAATGGAGCGACAAAAAAAAAANACCAATTTGATCTTTTTTTATAGGTTATTTGTGTTGTGCATCAAACAAACTTATAAATGATCATATTACAGTTGTGTTATTACATGAGTTATTGGACTAGTAATAATGTAATGATCAGAAAAGTATAATCGTGGCTATGAATATGATTTAAACGATTTAAGGGTATAATTATATTATTATAAATCACACACCTTCACAATCTTAGGCGGAAATCTCGCCCGTAGCAAGTAAAAATGCTTCGTTTGAAAAAAATGTTTCCATGATTTGTTATCGGTTTGTAAAACCATTTTCAAAACTAGAAAACCAACAACAAACCAAAACGACCATTTGAAAATGCATTTAACACTTCTGTTAACTGCACCGAATAGTATCGATGTAGGTGGTCACTAAAACATGTGTGCATCTTCGTAAATATGAGATGCAAATTTAAATTTATTTAAGTCAATGTTTCTTTGATTTTAAGATCGCTTTTGATACATTCACGTATCGAATTAATAGTATTTTGTCGGATTATTTTATTCTTAGTATTTGGACATTGATATCTTGTTGCAATCAACACTTTGAGCTAGTCTGTGTACATTAAAATAAAGTTCAATAAAGAAGTATACGATTAAAATTTGAATGAAACAGGGCGACCCTTTTGTCTGTCTCCTTTTGATTGACCTTACACAAACTGCAGGTCAAGTTCTATTTGCTTTCATCGCCGACAAAGTTAAGTTTTTTATTCGCAGCGCTTATTAATACGCGGTGCGGATATCATAAAATCAAACTGGGTTAAGGCAGGCTGTAATGAGATTTTATTCAGCTTTAAGTTTAATATGACAGTTTATGATGGAGATTTGATGATCAATCAAGGACAAGTGCAGATTAAGTGTTTTTTTTTTCTTTTTCTTTATTTTGTACTTTGCTAATTGACATAATTATCGAATGGCTTACCGAAGCCGCCATATGTCAGATAGTTCAGTTTCATAGATCATACTTTGGCATTTGTATTTTTAAATAATCATTAGTAAAAATTGACAGAATCGTTAGGCCATTCAATGTATTTTATTGGAGTATGACATTTTAATTACAATTTCGCAATTGTATTATCATGTCATCATTTTCATGATGAATTCAGCGCGCAAAATTTATAACAGTTTTACGTTGAAGGCATTCTGCATTAATCACCGTCACTTAACATGTTAACAAGTTGTTCTATATCACAACGTAAAGTGTGCCCTGTTTTTATGGATAAGCAACGTTTTTTTCTTGGATTGGTTCATTTAACTTTTTCTTAAAACACAACAAGAAAACGTTTATACCATTTTCTTCCCCTCTTTACAATTTTAATACGTGCGCAACTTCAAAAAAGTGCAAATGTTTTTGGTTCTTATGTGTTGACGGTACCGCATCGACTGCAAGCTCTGTAGTAAATGTATTATGGAATCGTGAACTACGAGATTAATTAAATTTTAAAAGACGAAACTGTTATACTAAAAATACAAATGAACATGTAATCCCGACCTCATTTTTATAACGAAAGTCAGTGGGGCAATATGTAATTCGGATATTGCAGACATATTTATGACGCCACTCGAACTTAAAAAAGTACTAGTCAACACATAACAGAAAAACCAACAAGAAATAGACGATTTCTAAACATATCTAAATGAGTTCAAATGTTTGCTCGTTGAGCTCAAATCAGCCACATAAATATTACGAGTACGTGATATATTGACACCGTCTTGGTCTAAGGTTGCACGTCACTATAACAAATCAAGACCCAGTGTTTGTCTACGGAAACTCGGGTATTTCACGACAAACATATAAATAACAGTATAAAGTACCCGAGTACTTTGATCTTACCTTTTGTTAGTTAATACCCCGTGGCGCAATAATCTTTGGTAGCAGGCAAGTTATAGAAACTGATGACGACGTCCTTTATTATGATCAACGTGTTTGCCTCTAAAATTTGGTTAAATTTTGATTATTTGACTATAAAAAGCAAACAAACACACGATATGTATAATGCATTTCAATTCATTTGAACGTTCAGCAAAAACAAGAATGTGGCTGATATAGAGATGTTATTATCATGCGGATTTTGTCGTTGTGGTTTTGTACATGGTGATTCTGGTGGTCTACTTTTGCCTTAATTGACGATGTTGATTATGATTTTGTCAATAGGGCGTAAAAAGTTGTTTGTCTCCACTAGCCCGACCAACCGTTGTTTTTTCATGCCGACCATAAACGTGTTTGTTGTTTTCGAGATTGTGTTCTTAATCATTTTTACTGTTGTTGATGTATTTTTTACATTCGACATAATTAATGAACAATGATTAATATAAATTATAAAGTTTTCTGTCATTCAACTTTAACAAAAAATCTTGTTTACTCATTTTTTGCTTAAAAAAAAAATACTGATATAAAACGTGTCGGCGACCTCCATACACCTTTTTCGAATAGTAATAATAATTAAGGCTATTGAGCGATGTTGTGTTCTCGGTGATGGAAATGATAAGTACGTTGTTATTGAGATGGCGGTGTTGGTAAGATGATACTTATGGTTCATAATAAATTTAGCATAATTAATGCATCAGTAAAAATCTGCACGGTGTTAAAACATCCTGGCCAACCATAAGTAAATACATATCAATTATGTCTTGCACACATTTTCTAAAGCTCAAACTATTGCAACATTTTTGGTAGAAGCTTTTAAACTTAGATCTGATAGAGTAAATCGTTAAGCTGCTGTTTAATTGCATGTTTACAGGTATGAATGTATTACATAGTCTTGCATGTTATTTGTTATTAAGCAAACTTTTTTGATTGTCATATGTGTATATCCTTACATATGTTATATTGTATGATTCCCTGTCTTGGCCATATTTCTTTTGTATATATGTTCTTCGCCAAAGGCAGAATGTCGGATTGCCAATAAACCATGAAATGAAGTTAAAAATACAAGAATGTCGCGATGACATATTGAGTATCATCTCAAAATATTTCAGATTTACGTTTAATGTAATCTACGGGTTGAAGCAGTCACCTTCCCCCTGGCTAGCGAATGCATCTTATTTCACGCTCGAATATTCGTGCATTAACTATTGTTTTACGACCTAGTTTACCGCTCAAGTTAACTGTTTGATGCATATCGCCCCAATGATACTGTTGGCGCCTCATTTTAACATTTTCATAAGTTGCAAAGTCGTGGTGGTCTGATGTAGATAAAGACGGTGTCCTACCTGATCGGACTTAGGTATTCGATTTCGTAAATGTATGTCGTTAATCTTGTGGTGTTGTTATCCAAAAAGATATGCTTTAAGGCGGATGGGTAGGCAAATAACTAGCGAATAAATAACGTTGAAGGTGAAGAAACGCGTGGACGGGGTGAGGGTGGAATATACAAGTATGCATGTTGATGTGTATGAGGTCCCTCCGCGCCAAATATGCATTTTGTGAGGAGAGTCTGATTTACACTTATCGAAACGTCTGGATGATTGAAGCCTCAGTTATGGGACACTGACATAAGCGTTCTTCTTTGCAAAATCTACGCGAGAATCTCCCAGAGTTCATTAGACAACCTGGTACTACAAGCAGATGACTTCAGTCAAATATATTTAAACGTTAAAAAATATCGACATTCAAGCTGATTTTTTTATTTTTTTTTTAAAGTTTAATTTATCTTCACACTATATTATGTTGAACATAATTATTACAGCTCATCGAGAAGCCAGTAGACAACAGAATAGTTGACCCGGTGATGTATACACACAAATAAATCTTTGTTTAAACATTTTTGAATTATTATTTTTTTAACTTATCATCCAATCATAATTTTAAATGTCTCTAATCCGACGCCGCAGCTGTCAGTTTTGTTTCAGTCCAGTGGACCGGAACTAATTTTTATCAAGCGTCTCGCGCGGCAACAGCCTCGGGCCGCACGCGCCGCGTCCATGTTTTATTAAATCAATATTTTAGATAATATTTTACCATGAGGCAAAGTATTATCTGTCGTAAAAATTGAAATGCTTGTCATAATATTTGTTTAATTTAGCCGCCATTGTTTTAAGTATTAGCGGTCGCTCTGCAGGTCATCTGCACGGTAGATTAGCTCCGGAGTTTTCTAATCAACATGAAAAGGACCGCCATGAAGTTGAATATGCCATTTTATTTTAATGATTATAAGTTAAAGATATAAGATATACGCTTGCAATAAAACTGCTGTTGCTATGTTGTTTAAAATATGGTTGCTGCTAATAATGATTACATTTGCTGTTCATCGTCGTCATCATCATCAGCAGCAGCAACACACTGATAATAAAAATAAATAAATTAAAATAAAATAATAATGATAATAATAAAATATTAATAATAATTATTATAAATAAAAATGAATCGGTATAACGAACGATAAATATTGCCACGTGATAAATATGTTTCTGCTTAATTATCAGCCATAGTATCAAACGAGTTTATAGTTATCAAAGAAACATTATATCTAGCAAAATATCACGAATTAACTTTAGCTATCTCGTTCCATTTAAACCTTTACAAATTAAATTCACCGGTTATAAAAGAAATAATATGTCGCTGTGAAAACGAATCCATAATGGTTTTGCAAATATTGCGTCCTTCATATTTTGTTTGCGGTTTCAACATTCAAATTATAGAAAATGCATGGTGTATCAAAATACAACAAACCAAACCACTTTTTTTTTTAATAAGCCTGCATAGTTTCTTATATTACATAATGATATAATGATGACAGACGGGTTTCCGAGACTTCGTTATCAGTTTTTTTGGCGATGTCAACTTAAGCGGAATGTCGGCTGAATTAATAGTAAATTAAGTGTAAAAGAAAAAAAACTAAATATTTTAATTTGTCATCACCATTTGCGTCTTTTTGAAAATTTGAGAATACTCGCATCTCATGCAGCGCTAACCGCTAGACGTGAATATAAATACACTTGAAATAAATGTATACATGTATATAAATAGTATTTATAAACACGTTTCAAGGGTATTTATAAGATCGATATTTTAGAAAAGAAATTACAAAACAAAGTATAAGTGCTAAGTCGCATTTTTGGTTTTGGTGTATCTATCATTTTTTGGAAACAGCTGTCAACAATTAACTAGATGATAATTGGCACAGTGAGGGTATCTGGGGAGGGATAGTGTCTTAAGTGTTTTATCTGTATGTGTGGCTCAATTGGTCATTATCGGCTCGGGTACTACTTAAATGAACCCCTGGTACTCTTCATTATATTTAAATGAACCGCGGGTACGGAAAATATACTTAAACGTACCCGGGAATTCTAACGCTAAATTGGTCGTGGTCGGCTTTTTTGTTCAAATTAATTTTATTCATATTAATGTCAATATTCTGTAAAATGACCTCTAAATTATCGAAACACATACTCAAAAAAGAATGTTGATGCAGGTTTTGTTCGAAGAGATTTTTGTCTCGTATTCCGTAGCGCGTTTTTCGACATCGGATTTTGGGCGGGAATAAAACTCGGGTACAGTCTTAATTTGCCGGGTACGTTTAGTATATTTTCCGTACCCGGGGTACATTTAAGTATACTTACGAGAACCCGGGGTACATTTTAGTAGTACCCGAGCCGACAATGACCAATCGAGCGTCAGTGTGCCAGGGTGTTAATACACCGTGTTTGATCGAATGTCCAAGATGATTGAGTTGTCATTCACAGTTTAGCGTTTCACAAGAAAGACAAGAAACGCAATCCGACCTGCGTTGCCTTCAAATGGCCAATCATTTTAATTGTTTATCGATCTATTAAAAAAATGATTAATTAATCAGAATTTAACCAACTAAACTTATTTGCACTACGTATCAATTTATTTAGGCTCGAGCGCGTTCATTTCAAACTAGCTTTATGGTCTAGATAAATCTAAAATGTACATTCTAACTACTAATTAGCAGTTAAGAAATTGACAATGCCACCCTTTCGCGTTTTGAATTATTTCACGCGCTCAAGTGATAAGATAGAATAGCAATAAACAGGGATTATGCAAGCAAAGTTGGTTTGAATAGGTCCCTGAATTAAATGAGGATTCCGGTCAGATATACATATATCGGAAATATCTATTACCTTATGAAAACAATATGTATTAAGTGACAAATGACGAACATGCTAATCTTTAAGCGCTTTCAAAAATGAATCCATCCCCTTTTCAAAGCATTATCTTATATACGATTTATAGTAATATTTGTGGCAATAAGGAACAGTACTTTGTTACGGACGTTCGTAAGTTCGCGCGTTTTAATATTAGGTTTAAACATAGAATAATTCGAATATATGTACGAATAATGAAAAACGAATATTCGAATATCACTTCAGTATTTGTTTTCATCCTTAATACATACATTGATTCACCAAGTAGACATGGAAAATGACAGTTTTACTTAGAGGATCAATCTTTTACAATAAACGGTATCAAATGAAATACACCGACCGTTTTTTTTACGTTTATTTATAGTTAGTTCAAAATGTGACATTGGGTTGTATGCCAGCGGCGGCAAGTATTCGCACAGACTGGTCAAGTGCTACGCTGTCCGATAATGAGACCGCGAAACCTTGCGTGACTGTATTTTGATAACTTAAATGGAGAATAACAAACACAGGCTTATTGTCGAACATGTCACACATTTTGGTTCTCCATAAACAATATTTTAAATTGAAAAAATAAATATAACTTGTAAGATGCTTTTATTAATTGAACGATATATTACATAATCACAGTGAGAATGCAGAATCATAAGTGAAGCGCAAAAGCACTCGTGTTTTAAGTCCATCGAAATCGTAACACAATACGCAAAAACATCGTGTATCAAAGTGTATCATATAAGAAGGAGTTTTGTTCACGCGTTAGACATTTGTCTCCACGTATTTAACTTCTGACACGAGATATTATGTCATATGTCACCAAACACGTTTTTTTGCACTCGAAGTGCAATCTTTTTTGGCATTTATCTGCTTATTCTGTTAATAATCGACATGCAAGCTAACAATATTATTATACATATCATATCATATGTGATACAATATCTGCTTGTTCCGAAAATCGCAAATAGTATAGGTTACATGCATTTGGGTAACACACCACTGAAAAATAGTCTATAATCCGGCTTGCAATGCACGAAATGGACGAACTTTGTACCCAAATGTCATCAAGTCATTAGCAAAGTAAAAACAGCAGGTTAACAAGATATATCTGTTTTTAAGTGGCATTTATCAGTCAACCTTTCACAAACCTGGATCATTCGGAATAACAAGATTTTTGGTCTTAAAAGCGCTGTTGTCCTCGAAAAGGGACATCAAGAGGTTGGTCATTTAATAAAAAGGCGAAATTCAAATGGAATGCCTACTTATTACATTGTTTAAAGCATTATGCGTGCTGGATAATGCAATATAGCGGATGTACGCATAAGGAGTTAAAAAAATCTATTCAATATGAGTTATCATAAGATTATCAAAAGCAGCATTTAATTATATATTTTTATTCATCATGTAATTGTCACACTGGCAGTGATGACGACGAGGCTGAAAATGAGTTTGATAAGGATGACAATCTTAATGGTGATTATAAAATGATGATAATGCTGCTGTTGTTTATAATGATGTCGTTGTTGTTGTTTGTTATCATGACGTTGTTGATGATGATCATGATTATGACAGGCATGAGGAGGATAAGCAAAATTATATAGGGGATGATAAAACTTAATATCGAAATTATATAGGGGATGATAAAACTTAATATCGAAATTATATAGGGGATGATAAAACTTAATATCGAACGCACTGTGTTCTATACCGAAGTCTGGTTTAGAGTCTGGTTCATACCAAAGTGCGCTCCTAGGATAACACCGCATCGACTCCAAAGTTTAACAGCGCTGTCTGTGTGACAACATGATAGTGAGTTCTGTCCCGCTCTCGGATTTCTTTCAGATCCTTTTATAAATAAAATTATTCTGTATTATAGTATGTATTTTAATCTAAATAACAGTACTCCGATATTTCGATGTCATCATTGTTTAGTGATTGCAAATAGAGGTAATGTTTTATATTAATTGGTTCTCATTATACAATTATAATCATATTGGCTACACTTTCTGCAAATCATTCTAACACGAACATGCTGGTGATATAGGAATATGTTATCTCTATTACCTCCAGGATGCTGTGCCTGTCTACTTTTGCGTGTACACAAATTTGATGTGTTATATATTATACAATAGCGAAACAAATGAAGTACTGTTAGGGCTTTGTTTCTTTAGTTATACATATATGTACCATAGTGGCTTCATTTACCGTTGCGTAGTGAATACGGTGTCCGCCTAGCGACAGGGAGGTCACGGGTTCGATCCCCACTGTGGGAGCGTTCTTTAGATCTCCCCACAGACACCAAGTACTGATTCGTGTCATAGGAAACGGACTCGTGAGCATTTCAAATAAGTAGAAAGTACTTTAAATTCATAGGTTTAGACTAAACTAAACTTCATTCATCGAATTATCACCGGAAACCGATCGTGCGCTTCGGTCATTACGAGGAATGTTATCAGAAAATTAGCACACACAAAAAGTACAAACTACTTATTTATGTTGATTGCTTTGAATTCAATTAAGAATTTCACTTAATTGAATATCCTCGATTGTATTTCGACTCAAATAACACCGTTTTGGGTGAAATGCTGTTGGACTAATTATTCTGTATCACTTTCTTTTTTAAAAGTCGTGGGCATTTATTTCACGTTACACCGGTAGAGCTATTAAAACGTTAAAAACATATATTTAACAGCAAGCTATTTTGAAAAGTATGCAGATTATGATTTGAAATAATTACGCAGACGTAATTTAATTCAATTAGATCTTTTGGGCTCCTGTTTTTTTATAACCACCAAAGATTATTTTCAATTTTATCGCTTATTCCGAAGATAATAATTAAAACGCTAATGTTTCTGAAGAGCACAAAATTGAAAGGAGGTACGGGTTCAATTCCGATGTAACACGATCGGTTATTGTTGAATGTAAATCGAGAGGAACATAATTTCTAAACAGAGATAAGATCCAAAATGTGTAATAGGATCTCTCGCTCAAACTATAACATCGCCTGACATAACTACCACTAAATCATGATATTTAAAACTTTGTCTGACAAGAACATTATTTTATTATCCATTCGGATTTCTTCGGATTTTAACAGCGCACGAGTCTTGAACGTCGGCTTTCATAAATGTGTTATAAAATTACCAATTTCGTCAAATTAAACCGCTAGATAGGTTCTGGCATCGTGATTTTTAAAATGAAATGTATGAAAGTTATTACATATTTGAAATGATTTATTGGAAGGGGCTCATTGAAACTAGGAAGATGAAAAGCTTAATACAAATAATATTAAAATCGTACGGTTTTATGTGCCATGCACCTTTTAACTCGCTTTTTAATGTGAAGCACAATAGTATATTTGTATAATAAAACAATAAATTATTTAAGTGGTAACACCGAAGATGTATAAATAAAAAATATATTGACATTTTTCTGATTGAGTAAAGTTGATGGGTCAGTGCAGAGTCATCATGTTTTTCATGTATTTGTTCATGTATCGTAAATTATAACAAGAGTGCCATGATGGCCCTGTATCGCTCCATTGTTTTTTAATAAGAAAAAAGCGTGCAATGCGCATGGGTTGAAATGTACTCAGGCATTTGACTTTCTCTTTCTCGTCCCACTGGGCGCTTAAAGTTGGAAGGGTGAGCATTTTCATATATGGAAAACGTTACTACGGTGTTTACTAAGCATACTTAAAAGCCCGGGAATTGTCGCACAGGTCCTTTGCTTGTAACGTAGGTACATTTATCTCTCCAAGAAATATTGTCGTTCTTTCTATTTCACATATTTATAGATGCTGAAGATCAAATCTACGCATGTTCTACAAGGACCTTTTATCACAATGATTTCTACCCCACCCAGCCAATTTATAAATAGTCTTTTACAATATTAGTTCTCGTCTGCAATCTTTTTCAATTTGGGGCAGTCCAAAATGTGTCGTTTGGTAAAGGTTTAACATTTATGGATAGTTAACATGTTGGTCTACCTTTCACGCTCGACATGTATGCATTTATCTCTTATAATTAAAAGGTTATTCCAAGTGTATTTTGATAAACTTTTAGTTTGAGAAGAAAATAGATTATTCATCCCATAAAGAATAAATAGCAAAAACGCATAAACATGCAAAGTTCAACGACTTCATGTGGCCATTTTTTTTGACGAATCAAATGTTCTTGAACAACTTTTTAATGGGAGCCTTCAAGGGATAAATTTGGCCCCAGGGGCATAATTTGAACAAACTTGGTAGAGAACTATAAGATGTCACTACATACCAAATTTGGTAGCCCTAGGCCCAATGGTTATGGATAGGAAGATTTTTAAAGTTTGCACAAAAGAGGCTTTATAAAGCATATGTTCAGTTTTGTGACCCCCGGGGCAGGGTCAAATTTGAGCACAGGGGAATAATTTGAACAAAATTGTTAGAGGACTATTAGATGTCACTACATACCAAATTTAGTAGCCCTAGGCTCTATATTTATGAACAAGAAGATTATTAAAGTTTGCACAAAATAGGCCTTATTTAAGCATTTGTTCATTTTTGTGACCCCCGGGGCAGGGTTTGACCCCAGGTGCACAATTTGAAGAAACTTGGTAGAGAACTTAATGATTTTAATACATACCAAATTTGGTAGAAATAGGCCCAATGGTTATGGACAAGAAGATTTTTAAAGTTTGCACAAAATAGGCCCAATATAAGCATATGTTCAATATTGTGACCCCTGGGGAACGGTCAAATTTGATCCCAGGGACTTAATTTAAACAAACTTAGTAGAGGACTATTTGATGTCACTACATACCAAATTTGGTAGCCCTATACCATACGGTTATGGACAAGAAGATTTTTAAAGTTTGCACAAAATAGGCCTTATTTAAGCGTATGTTCATTTTTGTGACCCCCGGGGCAGGGTCAAATTTGA
>VMBQ01004526.1:32244-86999 GCA_007657795.1 Dreissena rostriformis
GATGATGATGATGATGATGATGATGATGATGATGATGATGATGATGATGATGATGATGATGATGATGATGATGATGATGATGATGATGATGATGATGATGATGATGATGATGATCGTGTTAATAATAATGAGGAAGACGATAATAAAAAGTACATCAAAAGAAAAGTGTACAAAAAGTTATTGCCTGTTTATAACCGCATTATTACTAAATTAAGCATCTTTTTTCGTTATGATAAAATGAATCGGTTTCCGATTGGATGGTATGGCGATAAAACAGATCAAATTATATTTCGATGACAAAAGGATGGAATCGGCGCACGTGCGTGCAACATAAAATATTGGGTCGTTTTGTCGCGCAAGTGCCTACAGTCATTTAACAAGTTATTAGCGAGGTCTCTCTAATTAAAATCCGATGAAAACAATGATAGCGGACCAATAAGACCAGATCGTCTCCGAGATTCTATTCATTTGACTGATGACATTTTTGTCATCAAAATTGCGGTAAACTTCAAGGCATGATTTGGACTCTATATGTAGATTCTAAATATGAAGAAACGAAAGTAACCGAACGTCAATAATTAGCTTTGTTTTACAGAGCACGTAAACTTGCAACGACCATTTGAAAAACATGAACATATAACATGTTTTACATCTATGCAAACATATGGCATTCGGAGTGCTATATTTAAAAAAAAATAATCACTTCTTTGCAAAAAAGGATCTCATCCCCCAGGCGTGAACTTAACGGTATTTTTCACACGTCAAAGTTACATTCTTTACATTTCATGCGAATTGTGTGAGCAGTTTCAATTTGCATCTACATTTGTATTCCGCTTGTGCCTATCTGATAGCCGATTCGTTTATTGCCAGTCGCAATATGCACACTTAAAACCACGTTGTCGTTTTTTTCAATCCAGTTTTTTTTAAAATATGTCTTATTCTGTTAAAAAAAAGTTAACAGTGAGACAACAAAAATAGATAGAACATGTGTTAGGCAAATAATTGTATGATCAATTCAAATGCCTATTTTATCCAACTTCATATTCGCGAATCAGAGAAATATCTTTTATTCAAACACGAGTTTGAACATTAACATGCCATAGACTGGACATTGTTTTGCTATTTAGTTGGGTCATTAAGTATCAATTCAGTCTACTAAATTTTGTCAGACAAGATACCAGCGAATTCGAATAGGCTACATATCATCCGTAACGTTATCCGGAATTTATCGCAGAGCAGGTGCAGTTGTCGTAAACTTCAAGAAGACCATGCCCTACAGTACAACAATGTTTTATTATCGGCCATTTTCACAATAGCCGCGCTTGTATTTCCATCTTTCAATGCGGACATTCATAATAGATTTATAAATATTTGATGAAGCAATTTCCGAAACAAATAAAATTCTAAAGACATAAACACTGGGTCTTCGGACAGTTCGCGGGAACACGCGTCACGTGTCTTTTTCCCCATGAGTTATGGTGGACATCGATGCATCCGATTTGCTTAAAAGAGCAAATCACCGCCCCTCTGTTTCTTAGTTTATAAAAGATCCAACAAGTTCAAAGAAGTTCTGAATATCAAATATATTATAATTTTCGGAGTAAATTGTTCTATACTTTTGTATTTTTAAATTGAATAGTGAGGGTACAGTCAAATCCAGAGGTGGACGATGGATTTTGAAGCATGTACGCGGTTGTCTGTGACATTAAGAAGATGTAATGTGTAATTAAAAAAAAAATTAAAAAAATTGGATTTATACATTTACTAGCGGACCAAATATTGAAGGTTGAATGACAAATCTGTGCACGTGACGATTGTTTCGTACAAATATTACAGACAAAACAAACAGCCTCGTCTTGTGAAGTGAAGTCATATGCAACAATTGATACATTGGTGGAAAACAGCGCAACGTTTAAATTAAGTTGTATATATTATAACTACGAACATACAGAGAATAAGGTAAAAAGATCCTGAATGCATAAATAATCGTCGTGATTACAGACGATTTTTCATCAAAATTTATAAATCTGCGAATCGTTCTCCACGGCAAATATACCTTGATAAAAAAACGTCGAAGAAACGCCAAATCACACGGATGATCGGGATGACCTCGTTTGCGAAGGGGTTAAGCGGTTCCTGCCACCGCCTCGGCACGCGACGGCGCCATAAACGCTCCGGAAAAGTCTCCTACAAACACATTCCTCACAGCGAAAAGCCGCCACATTTGGTTGTCAAGAGAAACGCACGTGAGCGCCGGCGTGTGGAGACTGTAAACAACGCGTTTGTTCGTCTGCGTCGGCACGTGCCGATTGAGGCGAAAAACAAGCGTCTGTCAAAAGTCAAAACTCTAAGATACGCGATCGATTACATCAAGCAGTTGACGATCATGATTAAGGAGCACGATAAGCAGTACGGATCCCCGTGCGTACACTTTGGACGCTCGGTTTCCATAGAAACGATAGACATGCAACAGGAACTCAGACGACCCGTGTACTTCTCCCGCGAATACTCCGGGGACGCCACTTCCGCAGGCTCGTGGTACCAGTCCGGTTGACGCCGTGGGGTGAACGTGAAAGGGCCATGATCACAAAGTGTCAAATTACACACGAAGTCGCAGATGTTTTAAACCATGAAAAATAAAATAAAATTCGATGTTAATGAAGTTAAAAACCTCTAGTATATTGGTTGACAAGCGTATGTTTGAAGTTTTCGGATGATTGTTAATTATAAAATAAGGCTGCATGCAAAGAGCCATATTCAGTTTTCTTAAAAAAGAAAGACAAACGTGTTCGATGAGTGTTCGATCATTTTTGCTAAATGCACTAATTAGCTTAAAAGTTTGCGTTCAATTTGTTACTTTTGATCATAATCACTTAATAAACTGAAAATAAAACCAATATAAGCTACGTAATAAAGAAACCTTAAAAAGAGATTTGCAAGTCAGTGCTTATCTTAACAAAAAAAATGTATTCCTAATTACAGCAAAAAATAAATAATCATAAAACAAGGGGAATAAATTGTTCTACACATAAAGTGTTTGGTTTTAGCGCATTTTAATGAAAATTAACGATAATTATATTATTCTGACGTCTGTTCTGTTTGCATGAAACATATTCATTTCGGCCATTAACATTCCTAGTAGCATTTCTCCGTTTGTTTATATCATTTGTTTTGGTTATGCATCTATAACACATACAACACAATAATTTAACTGCGTTACAATTTGCATTAACTTAAGCGTAGATGATATTCTATATTATGAACCTCGCTCTGGGAAAAGGGGGTTTAATGCAGGTGCGTAAAGTGTCGTCCCAGATTAGCCTGTGCAATCCGCACATGCTAGTTAGCGATGACACTTTCCGCTTTTATTGTATTTTTCGTTTAAAGGAAGTATCTTCTGAGTGAAAATCTAGTTAAGGCGGAAAGTGTCATCCCTGATTAGCCTGTGCGGACTGCACATGCTAATATGGGATGACACTTTACGCACATGCATGAAAGCCCTTTTTCACAGAGCGAGACTCATATCAATTTGTTGCATTATGTAAAATGTTTGAACTGACAACTGTATGTAAATCAATAATTATGTTTGATTTTGATAAGCAACGTGAATAACAGCTTGTGCTTTTTAAAAATGCAAAAAATGTTTGAACTATCAAATCAATAATTATTCATTTTAAGGTCTTGCAATATACTTTTCGTTACTTATAAAAATATAAATGTACGATATGATAATATAGAAAATACTTATTGATATAGTCATCTGGGCAATGTTTAGGCAGTTTTGTTCAAATAGAAGTCTGATATATGTTTCAGTAATGTGTTTAATGCGAGAGAATAAAAAAAGTTATATCCATGTTTATAAAGTTCATTTACTTGTCTTTCTTACAATACTGATAGATAGTCCCTCTACGTTTGGTACGTCTTTTATTTTCTTAACAAAAGAGCTTGAACATAAAAAATTAGCAAATTTGCGTGGAAAAATGTATAAACATTTTTGACATCTCACTCTATGAGAAACATATGGTGGTAATGAGTAGTCCTGATATCATTAATACATATAATGTTTTGCATGTCTGATCGTTCCTATTAATTTTCACATTCACATACTCATTATTCATTTTCGAAAATAATTAGATGTCGTGATAATGTGCGAATATTTTCCGTATGGTTGAAAATGCATTACAGTTTGTAAACTTTACAAATTTAACATCATCATTTCACGCCATGTCGAAGCAAATGGCCAATTTATTTCATTTCCTCAGTCGGAATAATGAGTGTTATTTTATGCCAAAATATATAATGAGAAGAAGAGTACGTCATGCATATGTCATATCATTTTTATTAGAAATAAATAGACACAATTTTTCGCCTTGCTGCGTTACACTTGTATAGAACCGCGCGTTCGCTCGTCTGTTTAATGACTTATTTACAAGCCTTTTAGATAGTCGTATCCATTTACAAATGGTCGGGTGATGAAAAAGAGCCTTTTATTTACCATCTCTATTTTCAGTAAAACGAGGAAAATATTAACAAGGTAGAGCAAATCAAAATGTAAACTAAATTGCACTTAAAACTTGTTTAAGCGATGTTTATTTACCCGTGTCTGTACTTTGAGACATGTTGTTGTGTTTTGGTTACTGACATTTGTATTTCGTATTATTTTCAGTTAATTATTATATAGAGATTATAATATAGAAACTTGGATTCGTTCATAAACAATATTCAGAGGTGTCGCAACAAATTGCAGGTGGTTTATTTGAGAAAAGGCCAATGTTGCATATCAATAACGAAATAATGTCAACATAATATTAACACCCGCGAAATAAACAAGACAATATTTAATAATACAAAACTAATAAAACCACCATTAAAGAATCTTATTAAATCAGTACTGTCTAAAATTCACAATTCAAATGCAAAGATAAAATACAAATAAAAATAAAACTAAAACGAATGCAAGGGATCAGCCTAATTAAGTCAGCGATTTTTTAAGAAGAGTTCAATACAATCGACACGTCTTTTCATAGCGACGATAGAGGCGCAACCAGAAATAAAAGCTGCCAAGACGAGGTCTTTCAACCTCGTCGCGCACTGGTACATTGCATAAATGCTAATTCTTGGTCGCAACGAAGAACAGGTCCACCCAATTAATGAGCAAATCATCGACAAGGCGCGTTTCTGAGATGAAAGGCTTCGCCGCAAAAGTACATGTTAACGTGTCAGCGTTGATTGTTTTCTTGTTTTTCTTTTGATATTTTAATATTTTCTGATTGTCAACGGAGCGAATCTCGGAATCGCGTTTTTATTGGATTTACGATAAAACTCCCATTTATGCAAGTGTTTTGATTGCGATGCATTTCTATCGAATCGCAGCCTGTATTCATTAAATTCGTTTCACTGACAAAGACTTGGGCCCTTTTAATAACATCGTTGTCACTAGTGCTGTCAATGTCAGTTTTTTTTTCTCTGTCTTTTTTCTTTCTTTCATGCTTTTTATTTTCTTGTCATGCATTTAATTAAATTTAGCAACGTAGAGTTTTAAATTTTCCACGGTAGAAATTTCATGCAAGAATTTTAAAATATGTTTAGTTATAATAATACGGACAGTAAAAGTACCAATAACATAATCAGTAGCAACAGTAGCAACAGAAGAAGCTACACGAGCTACATACTCGTCATCAGCATCAGTAGTAGCAACAGTTGTGGCAGTAGTACTAGTAGAAGAAGCAGGAGTAATTTGCAGATGTTTATAGTTGTAGTAAGCTGCTATTAAACTTAAAGCAGATGCAATTTAATAACGATTGATCCAATGCAGACCATTACGGAATCCGGATAGTGCCATCTATAATCTCGTCTTTCTTTCATCAAGGGCGACACCTGATACACNAGTTATTAATTATTATTATTATTAATTAGTTAATCGAAAGTTAACACAAAAAGCGACGTTCTTGTTTAAAACCACACATGTTACAGTTGTATTTTCGTAAGAAAGAACCTTTAACAAGTCAAGGATCAGCGCGTGCCATGCGCGTGCTTGCACCTTCAATTTTCAAGAAACCGCGAAATCGCGACTGAGATAGATTGCATGACAAAACGCTATTTACATTTCCTTTAAACAAACTTCAGGCAGACGACTTTCAGTTTTTGTACCGATACTGCCAATACATGTCAAGCCTCTAGTCTCGTCTGCACGCGCCATTGGTCACACTCGCACGTGGCGTGCGCGCGCATCGCGGTGTTTAAAGTTGCCTCTGACATGTTGTTTGAAAGGCAATTTTTATGAAATTGTCATATTATTAAAATACTGAAAACTATTAACGAAAGCAAATAAGATGTTGTTATTATAACTCTTTCGTGGAGATTTATAAAATTCAACGTGTTATCATATTTTCAATAGAAAAGTGAACGTGAATAAACAAAAAAATCAACACAAGGAACATATTAAATATTGAAATGAACAAAATCTTTTTTTTACGTTGTCAAATACGAAGATTTTATTCAACGCTTCTATTGTTATTTGACGCAATAAAATAATGAGTCCAAAGATAGCCCACATCTTGCGTGAAGATCTTGCCATAAAACGCTATCTTATTTTTATAAAAGATACACCATAAATACCACTAAATTTTTAGTTGTTACGCTTGCTTATCCGCACAATTAGGTATATGGTTACCCGGACATTACTTAAATTCACCAACGACATCAAAAATCGCTACACGCTGTTAATTTACAGTAAATCTACCAGAAATTGTGATTCTTTCATATCGTCATTCACCACGGCTCATGTACTCTTTAATTAAGGCGATATAAACCGCACCAAAAATGCAGATTCCCTAGATTTATTTGACCATTTATCATTTAACTTACACAATGTCTACACATTCGCGACGATTTCACTTTAAAACCTATCAAGTTAAACGATTCGCTCTGGTTACGTTTCGGCAGTCGAGAGTGATACAAAAATCGAGTGCAGACGACAAACGCTTTGGGCAGCCACGTGCCGGCCGCGTGCAGCGGTATACGTTTAAAATAAACATTAGAGTACTGGCATAATGCACTTGAAAATGCATATTTAAATTTTAATGCAACGCAAACTCAAGAATTTAGGATTTAATCGCAATTAATCCATTAATCAGCATTACTAAGCCGTTTTTGACTCAGTTATCATTGTACCTCTTGACTATGATTAATCTAGTTTCAACTCTAATTTATCATAGATGATATTTGCTTTAAAGCGTCTCATAATGATATTATTAATGCAATTTAAGATTAACCCACACACCGTTAATCATTTAAATAGGCTTAAATAGGTTTTAATGTTGGCATTGTAAATTTTAATTTCATCTGTGTAACATGAATAGATTCCCTAACACTGACATTAATGTTTCCCCACAATAGACTAGTCTTACCTTTACAAATTCTCTTGATCTCAAATTCTGCTTCATGTTTTTATTTAAAAATCAGACTGCTTTTAATTATATAGGCGTAGAATAAGAATGGGTGGCTCCGACAAATTGAATAGAAACTCGACTAGTTTCAGTCTGAAAGTGCATTTAAACCAGGATCGTGAATATATTTAACGGATCCTCTGCATAGCAGTGAAATATGACATATGCGACAATACGATTGCGACTGTACGATAGTACGATGGCGACAATGCGATAGTCATATCGTACTGTCGCCATCGTATCATCGCATTATCGCAATCGCGTTTTGGCATTCTCGCCATCGTATTGTCGCACTGTCGTCATCGTATTGTCGCACTCTCGTCATCGTACTCTCGCGTTCTCGCATTCTCGCTTCGTCGCCATCGTACTTTCGCACTGTCGCCATCGTATTGTCGCACTGTCGTCATCGCACTGTCGCATTCTCGTCATCGTACTCTCGCGTTCTCGCATTCTAGCCATCGCGTCCTCGAATTCTCGCCATCGTATTGTGCCACTGTCGTCATCGTATTGTCGCATTCTCGTCATCGTACTCTTGCGTTCTCGCATTCTCGCCCTCTGAATTTTAATGTGTTACCACGATGGCCCTAACGGTATTCCGTAAAAATGCAACTTTCGTCGATGAAGATAGTATAAGCGCAAAGACAATAAATGTTGCTGACAGAAATACAAGTGCCATGAAAAGAGATTCTGATATCAAGGTTGTGTACGTATGGGGAAACAAACGACTTCGTAAAGTATATGGGACCATGCCGCACACATATGAGGACTTTCCGATACTAAGAGTACAGTTGAGTTGCGCTCTGTGAAAAGGGGGTTTAATGCACGTAAGGAAAGTGTCGTACCAGTATAGCCCGTACAGTCCGCACAGGCTAATCAGGGACAACACTTTCCGCCTAAACTGGATTTTGGCTATGAAGAGACTTTCTTTAAACAAAAAGTATCATACAAGCGGAAAGTGCCGTCCCTGATAAGCCAGTGCGGACTGCACAGGCTAATCTGGGACGACACTTTACGTCCATGCGTTGACGCCCCTTTTCACAGAGAGAGGCTCATTTACTAGCACAACATCAGATACAGTTTCTGTGAGAGTTACTTTAGCGGTAATTGTGAATATAAATACAAGTATTTTTAATTCGAAACAAAATAATGGTTTACTTTTATAATTGCAGACACAATCTTAAAATAAACAAGCAATTCGTTGAATTGATATCCCTCGCCTAACTAGAGCTTTGTCACAGACGTGACGTATACCCCCACATGCTGCATTGACACAGAATATATACAAAGGACCATAACTCCGTTATTAACAGATGGTGTATATATATATCTTCATACCAAGTTTCAATGAAATCCACCAAAGCACTTCCAAGATATGGCTCCGGACACAAAAGTGCCGGGCGGACGGACGGACGGGCAAGGCCAAAACAATATCCCTCCGCCTTCGGCGGAGGATAAAAATCAGAATATTTTTTATGAAAAGGAAAATTTCATTTCAATGTATGCCTGGGTAAGTAACAACACGCAGTAATCAGTGTAGACACACACAAAACTCTTATCGCGGTCAGGTCAAAAATGGGCAGGTCAGGCAAGTGGTCAGTTGATGGTCAGTTATCAACTGACCGGCTTAAACTGTGGTTAAGTGGATTAGACAAATAGTGTAAACGTTGTAATCTGCTGCGAAGAATGCAGTACTATCTTGTCATGATACATGTCGTCCGTTTGACGCGTCGGGTACTTGAAATGTGTACGGGTACCATGTGATGCAAAATATGATATAATTATTCGCCACTTTTGGAGTGAAAACACCAATCTTAAAGGTGTAAATGGTCAGATAAGCACTTGCAGTACTGCGGTGGAGGAAACGTCCAACATATCGTCTAACTTTATCGATTAAATGAGCCGCGCTCTGTGAAAACGGGGCTAAATGCATGTGCGTAAAGTGTGTCTTCCCAGATTAGCATGTGTAGTCCGCACAGGCTAAGCAGGGACGACACTTTCTGATTTTATTGAATTAGTCGTTTACAGGAAGTCTCTTCTTAACGAAAACCCAGTCTTGGCGGAAAGTGTTGTCCCTGACAAGTCTCTGCGGACTGCACAGGCTAATCTGGGACGACGCTTTACGCACATGCATTAAGCACCGTTTTCCCAGAGCGCGGCTCAAATATAAATCGCGGCGGCTGTCCGGCGTCATCAGTACACAAACATACCAAATATGAGATACGCGGTTTTCGAAGAATAGCGACGACGCTCAATCCCTCTGCACAAGAACAGACCATTATTAAATTAAAAACAGTTTTTTGTCAAAATATAGAGGAATATTGCAGCTTTAATTAAATATTCCTTCATACATTCGGTGAAATTAAAACTTCATTGTATAGGAATGCGGATACACACTGGTCTTCAATAGATGAAACTCACGCAAATAGGTTACCTAAGGCCATATTTTTAAATAGGTTGTTTAATTTCTTTAAAATGCAAAATATGAAATAAAACAAAACGATTGTTTATCTTCTTTTATTAGAATACTATAAATAATATAACATCGTTCTAAGCCTATGCGAGTTTTTTAGTTCGGTCATTTTGCTTGCAATTCGCGGTTTTGGTGGCGGCGGCGCAAAAAATATAATTAAATAAACAAACTCTTTTTTCTCTTTTTTTTTTAAATTTCATTTTTCGAATTTTTTATACGGCTCTCCCGTTAAACTACTTATTCAAAAAACTATAGCCAACGTTTTTGCAGTGCCTCCATAGACTTCAACAATTGTACTAAATTGTTTAAAAGCGGCGCACTTTGGTAAGAGCTCTTTTCAACACATACCATTATAATCATGCAATACGGACCTTCAGTATTATTTGTTTTACATATATGCTCCATGTAAAAAAAAAATAAAAAAAAAATGGCGAACTCAATCAGTATTCTATCGCAATCTATTGTTTCTTAAAATTACAATACGTGCTTGTTTAAATCGTTAAAATATGTCTTTATGTAATGTCAAAAACGCTACAAAGACTTTCACGATGATGCGCTATTAATTTCGCAGCCAATATTCTTTTCAATTAACAACAATACGCAGACAAAAAAGAAAATGCACGATAATTACATGACAGGCAATTGCAAGACAAATCCGCAACACTTGTATTCATGCATGTACTTTAAATTAGCGTCCTTCTTTGCATATGGAAATTTAAAACTCGATTGTAATAGATGACCTAAAAATAAAGGTCAACATTGCATTCAGCATACACGTTGTCGATTGCCTCGAGTTGCTTTACGGTATGGAATTATAATCTCATTTTCTGAAATTTAATTGAAAATAAAATGACGTCCATTCCGGGTGACAATTGTCCGAGACTGAAATCAAGCGCCTGTGCTTTCATAAGCGATGCCAGATGCACAGTGCATTAAATGCATTAAAATGCATAACCAAGCGTCTTCATGACCCGGACCGCGTTTCCCCAGGTGCAAGCGTCCATATGATAGAGATAATTGCAAGAAGCATGTTTCTTAGGGTTATCTGTTTTCATTTCATCTCAATGCAGTCCCGTTCTTATGAAAATGCAGTTAAACTATAAAAGGAGGCAAGAAAGAGAAAAGTGACACACATTTAATTCCATGTCACCCGGGGTCACTTGGCGAAGATTATGATGTCATCTATCGTTGCCGACGAGACGGCTCGAGAGTTCGGTACTCAGACTGGTTCGCTTTATAGATTCATAATTTGCATACAGCTGGGCTGGTGCACGATACTTTATTACGGTCACGTGACACGAATATCTTGCAATTGCCTTTTAAAGGGACGGCGAATTTTTAGATTTAAATGACAATTCATGGTTCGTGGCTTTTCAAAAAAAAGTCACTGAAACGTAATCAAGTTGGTATTTATATAACTCGGAATGAACGAAATCAGAAGAAACAGTTACTCCGATAATCCCGTTGCTTTCAATGCGAGGCTTGTGGTTGACTTAAATGTAATTCCATTTTGGCATAGATCATGATTAAATAAACAGACGACAGTTTAAGAGCGCTTAAGTCTATAAACACGTCAATTTATCATTTTGCATTTTCACGTGTGTTTTTATTCGAAAGTTTAATAATCAGTGATATTAACATGTTGTTTTTTTATTTAAGCGTCTATACCGTTAAAACTGCAGACGAAGTTTACTCGTTTTGCCAACAAAGGGGCGGAGAGGACGACTGAAAACTGAGCCGCTTATTTCATTCATTTGCAGTGTATGTAATTCGCACTTAGCGAGTCGCTTATATCATTCCAATTGCAGCTAATGTAATTCGCACCTACACGACCACCAACACTTTTACGCAACCTGCAAATAAAAGAGTGCAGTTTTCCTTTGCAATGTAATTTTACCCGTGCAATGTTACATCGCCCCTAACTAGGCACAGTGACCTAGTTCTCTTTTAGCATCTGAGTCTTTTTGAATCATTCCCCTAAATGCATTCTTTAACAAATGAATGCAGTTCACCCTACATCGGGTTATTGCCTTCTAGGTGAACTATTGTGGTGAAATGTGAGGTAGGACCTGGTTTTGAGACAGCAGAAGCTTTGGTGGGTGATGGTGTTTGCACGATGACTTGCAGAAATAGATGCTGTTTATATTGGAAAGTGTTGAGACTGGTGACAAAAATGCTATTTTGTGTCTTATGAATGTTGTCCGAATAAATGTAAAATGTGAAATACACATTATTCATGTTTTATCACAAACTTCAATGACATGTTGTTTTGGCTAATCTAAACATTTTTTTTCTGGGCATATGTTTTTCCAAGAGAAATACCTAATATTCAATTGGGCAAACGTGCAGCTACATTCTTTCAACGCTTGCACATTTTCCAAATTAATATTCAACTTCTAATGGAACGACGCACGATCGAGGCTGTAATTCATCATGATGTCATCATAGATTGATGCCAAACCATATCCAGCATCAATACATTTGACGACCAAAAACCAAGTTAATCATCCATATTAAGCCTATTTTCATATTTTTCCTATGTTGGGAAAAGGAATCGGAAGTGGGTGGGGTAAGAGCTGGTTTTGCCCCAAACTGCAATTAATTTCACGGCGACTGACCCAGAATTAAAGTGACCGGTCCCCCCTCACTCCGCATCTATCACTGCCAATAGTGAACAATCGATGTATCGTATTATTACATTAGCATTATATTGCACGAATGCTGTGACACTTGAACCAATTTCATTATCTTTCGCGTATGCAAGCTTTTAATCGACTAATCGTCCATATCGCGAAAATAAGTGACAATTTGAAACCTGGTATCACTCGTCGCGTGCCCATTTATCACGCGCGCGACGTAAACAAGACAACACTATCAGGGGGTGGAATCAATAAAGGGAGTAATTTTCCCTCCCAATATTAGAAAGTTTATCCAAATTTGAAACCGCGGAACTTCAGGTAGCCTCGTTTTGGTATCAGCATTGTTTACTTTAATTGATTATGGATGCTCAAACGTGTCGATATCGCTATCAAGTCAGCGTTATTATCATTTAACTCCATTCGAAACCGTTCAGCGATATATTTAATAAATGAAATTTATTTGAGGTTAATATAGTTCCCAGCGTTGGCACTTTAAGCTCTATTTTATGATTTGCGTCCACGAGTATTTACACTTGTCCAAAATTTATGAAGAAATACTAAATCATTTTCATAGCAGTGGCCGCGTCTCTCAATTTCACCACGATTTCGCCTATCTAATTGTTTACTTAATGACAAAATGTGAAGAATTTAAGTAACAGGGTATTATATGTCCCGTGTTCAGGATTTTCGCGGATCGCGAAAGAATTCATCGTGTAGTATATTTGATTTTAATAGATTCTTAAACGGTTTCTGAATATTTGACACGAAACAAACAAAGGAGTATAGAATCAAGAACATTTTAAGAGACAAGAAAAAAAGAGCACACTTTGTGGTGGACACTTTCCTCCACAGCACACGAGACTCGCTAGGAACGTAAATGAGCCTCGCTCTGTGAAAAAAAGGGTTAAACGCATGTGCGTTAAATATCGTCCCAGATTAGCCTGTGCAGTCCGCACAGGCTAATCATGGACTACACTTTCCGCCTAAACTGGATTTTCGCTAAGAAGAGACTGACTTTAAACAAAAAAATACCATAAAAGCAAAAAGTGTCGTCCTTGATAGGCTGTGCGAACTGCACAGGCTAATCTGGGACGACACTTTACGCACATGCATTTAGCCCCCTTTTCACAGAGCGAGGCTCAAATATTTAGAGAGAAACTTAGGTTTTTTCGGAAACAATCACTAACATTTATTATTTTTTAGACAATCTCACGACATAAATGCTTAACTTCGAGTTAATGTCATGCAAAAGCATCGTAAGTGTAGTGCAATTCTAATGATTCATCGTAAGTGTAGTGCAAATCTAATGATTCCCGTAAGTGTAGTGGAATTCTAATGACATCGTAAGTGTAGTGCAATTCTAATGACATCGTAAGTGTAGCGCAATTCTAATGACATCGTAAGTGTAGTGCAATTCTAATGATTCCGAATCAAACTGAGCACTTGAACATACCAATCAACCCGACCTTGTAAATACGTGTATTTGCATGTGGTGCAAACATAATAATTTTCTGAATGAATTGCATACATGTTTTATGTAGTGCAGATGTCAGCTTCTTTATTCCAAAGTTGTACATACAATGGGCATTAAACGCACACGTTTTGCGTGAATAGTTAAAGCATGTTTTCTTCAATGATTAATCGAAATTTTAGCTTTATAACTTTATAATAAGCGATGCACATTTTTTATAAACCGTAGGCGTTTTGAGCCGGTCTCGGTAAATAAGTAGCTAGTTGAAGAATGCGTATGTAATTTAATTGATGTTTTACCACTGCTGTTATTTCGCAGTTTTAAATTTCACGTCGTTTTTTTTTTATAAAGTTTTTGTTTAGGTTGCCACGCGACAGTCGACGCGTGGCAAGGAGGAAGATTGATGAAAACATTACAATGTCTATGCACTAGTTACGCCCACTTTTGAAATTGGGTCTTGCGTGTGGGGTCTATTCGCGGTACGAAGAGGAAGTTAGCAAGAAAGAAATGGTGAGGCGGCTACATTACCACCACCAGCAGCAACACATACCAGTTAAGAGTTAACCAATTGAACAAAACATAACGTCCGGCGATGAATAAGTTTGCAGGAAAATGAAATGACGAGGCACGACAATATTAATGCCATCTACATAACAGACCAGTAAACACTCAAGCAACAACCATATATAACCACGTATCTTTTATTTGCCAAACAAGGCTATTCTTTTACGCTTTCAGCATCTTAAAAAGTATACACACCCATTTACTTGTTTAATCTCACCAAGTAGCATTGCTTTGGGGAATTTTTTTTTGGTCAGTGCCTGTCTTGAGAAAGATGAAAGCCCTTTATACACGGAGCAATAAAACGCAAAGTCAGTTAGTAATTAGAGTCTCGCTCTGGGAAAACGGAGCGTAATGCATTTTCGTAAAGTGCGTCCCAGATTGCACAGGCATATCAGAGACGGCAGTTAATGCTTGTATTGTATTTGTTTTTTAAAGGAAGTCTCTTCTTAGCATAAATCCAGTTTAGGCGCAAAAGTGCCGTCCCGGGTTAGGCTAATCCGGGACGAAACTCTACGCACATGCATCAAGCCCTGTTTTCCAAGAGCTATGCTCAAATATATAATATAATATATATTTAATGTTTAACAAAAATGACTGCATCAGTAGACAGCATCCACATCAACAGCTTTTGTTCTAACATGATCACCATCAGCATCAGACACGGTCGTTAATCATTGACGCCACCTTTTATTGGAGATGCATCGATACACGAGCCAATACTAATTAAGAGGGGGTGAGAATTATCGGAACTTTATTTAAAACGATGCATAAATATAGAGGATGAGTATGCTCTTATTGTTGTTTTCGTGTCTCGAGTGGGCTTAATGCAGACATAATGCTTTTGCGGTGACAAGAAAATTACACAGCACGTAGGAACATATTAATTTTGTTACCATTATCATCATTTTAAAAAGTACATTTTTATAACGCATTGAATTAAGTTGGATTGAATTCGTCAAAACGTACTTCATCATATTGAACACTTGCCGTAATGAGTATAAATGCTTGTTGGTAATTCGAATACGGTGTAAATTATGGCAATCATCATGGCTCTGTGTTGCGCTAAGTGCTTTGTGTCTAAATACTATTTAGTTCGTCTACAAAAAATGTTTTTGGTAAAATTGTTAAAGAATACTGCTCAACAGGTAATCTGTACACGTTAGAATTTGTTTAAAGATTTGCATTTCCTGTACTATTTGATAAAGTCATAAAAGCAAAGAAACCGAATACACTACAGCCAGCACATTAATAGAAAGCAATTTATAAAGTGTCTATATAAAAATGTAAACAAAATCGTCAAAATTTACTCGCCTTTTTACGTTAGATAAAACTTGGCCCTTAATAATTGCTTAGTCTTTAAAATGTAAAGAATATATTGTTGTTTTTTTAATATTTAATGTTGTTTTTTTTTAATTTATATATATAATTGCGAAAATATGGTACATTTATTGTTAAATTCGCTTTAAATATATAAGTAGTTTATGGTTTAGTGATAGAGAGAAAACTATCGATAAATACAAACAGTTCGGATGGCGCATTATGGTGATGTTCCTTACATTTTATGGACATTATACTCCAAAAGGGGTTTCTCCTTACTGAAGAGGTCCGCAATCGCAACATTACGCTCGGATATGAGACCTGGAGAACCCTTCGGTTAAAATCGAGGCGCCTCAAGAACCGGTTATCGCAACTCGAGTACGTTAAAATATACAATCAAGCGACCCATTCTATACTCGATTTGCTTAAGTGGCAGATGGCACGCGACGGTTAAAATATGGCGTCTTTGCGCAATCGATTATATGATTTTGGTTTGATACAGTTTAATTTGGGCAGTAAATAATGTCTCAAAAGCCAGTGATATCTGTATATTTGTGTTTTGTCCGCCTAATATGATAGTTAATAATGTTCCAGTGCGCTATAAAAGAAATAAATCATCTTCAAAGGGTTGCGATTTAAAATTTATGAATACGACGTTTTGGGGAGTGTTTTCAGATCCTTAAAACCTAATAAATTGCATGTTTACCCAAGCATATTTTAAACTATTCATGCCGACTTGGAACATTAGCTTCGAGCACGACGTTTTAAAGTTTGAAGTACATATTTTACGCATATATTTTGTGTGTATGTGGATCTCGCCGTGACGAAGTTGCTATACTTTTTGGTATTAAATAATTTTCTCTCCTAAAAATAAATGATGATGATGATAACGAATCGATATCTGTATTAGGTTTCAAAACCGAAATTTCGTCTGTTGTCTAGACGAGTCATCAAATGACCAAATAAATATGTGAACAATATGATCCTCGCGCAATATGGCCACTCATATTCATCTCCCTTATGGTTGTGACAAATGATGTCATATAATATTATCAGAAATTTAAAAAATAATGGATTTTGATAAAAAAAAAATCCCAGATAGCTGGAGATGAATAAGCCGACGATGGTGATTAAGAAACAATGCTGATGGCTGTGCTAGTGGCGCATATTGCCTAAACATACATTGGATAGAAATACGAAATTTTCTCCCTTGACATCAATATGCGGATCGGCAATTTTCAAAATCTATGCCATGGTCATAAGTAAAGCATACTGGTGCGCGTAAGATTATTTCATACCTGAATAAAAAAGTGACAGTTTGTTTTTAAACAGAGTTTTTTTCACACAAAAGCCGGAAGTTTATTCGAATATCATCCTTCGGACAATAAATCATTATGCAATATAGCTTTCTAATGTCTAAAATTTTTGTGCCTTTAAAGTTTAAAATGATGTACGACTTGACATCATTATGTTCGGGGTAAAGGACCACAAAACATATTGAATTACGCGGTGTGTATTATATATCCGCGTCTAGGATACACTATTCTGATGCAAGAATAGTTTATGACCGGTTTCCATTACAGAATGCGATTTTGTAAACGATAATCGTTGCTTACTGAATAATTATTTACTATGCCAGCCCCTTGCAAGTATTAGCTTTAGAATGCCTCTCATGTATCAACCCCGCACTATGCCTATACTGTAGATCACAACATTTTTATTCTGATGAATACAAAATCGTATATCGGGCCTTCATTAACCATTGTATTTAATAACATCCCATCTTTGGTTTGCATTTTGGATTTTTTTTTAAACGAAATGCGAACAATCCAGATAGCTTATTATGTGTTCCTTACTTTTGATGGACTGTATACTCTGAGACTGAGCTACCTTTTGGTTAAAATCGAGGCGCCTCAAGAACTGGTTAGTTTAAACATATTTATTTTAGCTCGATTGCATTGAAAGCCTCAGGCTTATATGAAACGCTCTCGAGTTCGTTTCCTGGGACTATAACCAGTACTTGGTGTCTTTGGGGAGATTTAAAGAACGCTCCCACTGTGGGGGTAGAACTCGTGACCTCCCGATCGCTAGGCGGACACCATATCCACTACGCCACGGCGATCTTTAAAGAACTGGTTGTCGCATATCAAGAACTGGTTGTCGCATATCAAGAACTGGTTGTCGCATATCAAGAACGTTAACATATACAATCAAGTAAACCGATTCTGGCAGTTGACCCGTTAAAAAAAATTAAAAGACATAGGAACTACTTTCGTAACATGTCTATAGGTAGGTCATGTATCTTTTATGCCACGTTCTTACTATTGTAGAATGCTACTATACAATGCTCGCATGGTCCTTATCCCGTTACTATAGGAACGGGACACATAGATCTTACACATATATTTCATGAATGGAAATGTTTTTGTTTTTTTTTTCATTTTCACGTAGTTTATCGATACACAGAGTTTAAACACAGCTTTGCAGATTTGATGCGCATGAATTAACCATGATTTGCCACGGTAGTTTACAAGCAAGCATCAAAACGACAAAGAGTTGTTCATTGGTCGATTCACCACGACGATGCGAACATCTGACATGTTGCTTCGCAGTTTTAAGTAGAACTCTATTTTCCCTATTAAATATTTAAAACCAGAACTTTTGTCTATGAGCTATCGGGTAGCTAACAACAACAATTTTTGTTTGCCTATAGAAAATTCAGCGAGACTAGTGTTAGAATTAATTTTACTTATCGTCTGCGTATTATTAAATCGTGCTTTCTGCAATTAATAGTGTGTAAACCACGTGTGACAAAAACTGTGTAAAATGTGTAGAAAGCTTATGGATATCGTATTAAAGCTTATTATAACTGCGAATGTAAGGTGCAGATTGACATTTGATAGTACGGTTATGCAAAGTTTAATTACTGGAAACCACAAACAAATGAAAATCAACTTTTTATCACAATTTCGTGACTCGTTACGAAAGGTTTCTAACTACAGGTTCTATGAATCTATGAATTCTCTTTATAACTCTCATATGACAGACTGCGCCAATGATGTTGGTTAAAGATAATTTTAACAATTTTATGTGGTTATGCGCGTGGTATGCAGATATATTATAGGATATTTTATTACCGAACTGGTGTCGCCTAGTTAACATTGCATAAAAACGACACTAAACACCGGATATGAAAACAAAGATCCAAGGGATCATTGGCTCAGATGATGCATTTATCTACTTGCAGTAAGTTTCAGCAACGCTTAAAAATAAATAAACAGGATATATTTCATATTTGACAGTGTACATAATTAACCGGTGCACATAAGTCATCAAACATAACAAGATTGGTGAAAAGGGGTTGGAATAAGTAAGATCACATACCGTTGAATGGGCTTGGTGAATAACTGGTGCAGAAAGTAAAGAGCCCAAATGATGAATTAGTTAGTTATATAAGGGTTGCATAAGTACTCAGTACAAAATGATGAATTAGGTAGGCGCATAAGGTTTGTATAAGTTAGGAGCACAACAGGTTGAAAACGTTAGGTATACAAGATTTGCATTTGTAAAGAGCGCAGCAGCTTGAATGCGTTCGGTATGTAAGTGTTGCATAAGTAAAGACCAAAATTGATTGAATGAGTTTTGTGTGAAAGATTGCTTAAATAACCGTACGAGCACAACAGGTTGAATGAGTTGGGTATATAATGGATGCATGAGTAAAGAGCAAAAAGTTGGGTATATAATGGATGCATGAGTAAAGAGCAAAAAGTTGGGTATATAATGGATGCATGAGTAAAGAGCACAACAAGTTGAATGAATTGGGTATATAAGGGTTGCACGAATAAAGAGCACAACAGGTTGAATGAGTAAAGTGTATAGGTATTGCATAATTCACGAGCTCAAAAGGTTGAATGAGTTAGTTGTATAAGGGTTGCACAAACAAAACAGGTTTAACGTGTTGCATAAGTAAAGAGCGCAAATAGTTGAATGAGTAAAGTGTATAAGGGTTGCATAAGTCATGAGCTAAAATGGTTGAATGAGTTAGTTATATAAGGGTTGCATAAGTGAAGAGCACAACAGGTTGAATGAGTTAAATGTATACGGTTTGTATAAGTAAAGAGCTAGAAAGGTTGAATGAGTTAGGTATATAGGATTCCATACGTAAAGACCACACAATAATGAATAAATTATGTATGTAAGGGTTGCATAAGTAAAGAGCACAACAGGTTGAATGAGTTGGGTATATAATGATTGCATAAACATATATAAGGATTGCATTAAAATAGATCAAACGGTTGAATGGGTTGGGTATATAAGGTTTGCATAAGCAATGAGCACATACAATTCATGAGAATAAGCTTTATGTATATGTGTCGTGTTCTGAGAAAACTGGGCAAAATGCTTGTGCGAAAATTGTCATCACAGATTAGCCTGTGCAGTCCGCACAGGCTAATCAGGGACGACAATTTCCGCTTTTATGGAATTTTTAGTTTAAATGATGTATCTTCTTAGCGAAAATCCAGTTTAGGCGGATTAGCCTGTGCGGACTGCATTTTGTCCAGTTTTCTCAGAACACGACTCATATGAGTATCATACCGTCAAGAGTTCACAAAGGCTAACGAGCTTGGAGAATTAGGTGTGCAGAAAGTAAAAGGAAAACATAATTGAATCAGCTTGCTGATAGCAGAAAAAACTACGACGACGTGGTTGTATGAAAAGTCGGAAATAATTTTACGAACCTAACCAGAACTGTAATTGCTTACTGAGAGCTAATTACTGTATGAATCATAGTAAAAATGTTTAATAATATGACTAATTAGGTTGAAACCAGTGTTACTTTAAACTATTGAATTGGTTAATTCAGACAAAACCAACATTGCATAAGTATCCATTAGACGAACATATAGTATTGATGAACGGATTAATCATTTCGTCAAATAATCATGAACAGAACAGAACACAACAGAACATAATTTTATTACACATAAATTTTACAGTTTCTAGCGTTACACAAAATGATAATACAAATTTCATGAATATAGTAAGCCGGTTTTTATTTTGCGAAAATATTATAATCTAGTAATGGATGAACTTTACAGATATTTAAACAAAAACTCGTTTTATTTTACAAGTTAACCGTGTTTATAGCTATATATGGAACTGTTTTAGTATGTCGTTGTAATCATAAAATATAACAATAATGATAACGGAACACACACTAATACAGTTTGAATACCAATTTCATAATATTTAAGTAGTACACACAATACCGAATTATATTTATACTTAACAACGGAGAACAGAGCTGTAACAGGACGGTGACGATTGGAGATATTCGTCGACAAAAAGTGTACATATCTTAAAAATACAAAACATTTATTCCGTCATCAAAATATGTAAAGTTATGTTGTTCTAAACAACTAAATATATTATAAATAAATAACCTTGTATATTGAAAACAATCAATCATTTGTATTTTCTGTTCAATAAACGATGTAGCGATTTATTACGAATTTTAGCGAGCACCGTTTTCCCAGAGGGAGGCTTATATATCGATATATCTGTTTTAAATGATGATGGTTCAATCGACAATTATTTTTAAATTTCAATTCAATGCTACCTGTATAACACTCGAGCTTGTCGGATGGGTAGCCCGATCAATTTAAAATCACGAGTCCCGATCAAATTAGTTAAAAAGTTGCCAATAAAAGAGATAGAGTGAAGAAGGACTCAAAAAGACACAGTTTCTGCGTAATTTACTCGACATTGTATCACCAATGATCACTATAGGGGCAAATGAAAAAGCTTTTCTCGTGAAGTGAATATTAAAACAGCGCTATAAAAGAAAACTGCCTTTACAAAGACCTTGCTAAATATCGGTACATGTAATGGTATGCAAATAAGGTGATGGTAGGTGAAAGGTTGTGACGCAATTTGCATATTTCTACGCTTTAACGCGGGTTAACTATGTAATAAATTTCGTAAAATCAATTATCGATTCTATCTCGACAGTTTATATTGCCACTGTAAAGATAATTTCGAGTGAAGTGAAAATTTACGAGCAAATTTTAGAGCACTGTGAATAAGAGCCGAAACCACAAATGGTCCAGCCAGTGGTATAAAGGACGACACCTCGTCTTGTATCTGTGGCCTTAAAAAGCTATGAAATATCTCGTTATGATGAAGCTTCGTTTTCAAGAATAATTCAAATTGCCACCCAGTTTGTATTTTGATTTCCAACATAATAAAATATGTGAAGTACACATGCATAAAACAAACAATTCTGTTCGCCTATAGAAAACTCAAGGAGACTGATGTTAGAATTAATTTTACTTATCGTCTGCATATTATTCACTCGTGCTTTCTGCAATTAATAGTTTGTATACCACGTGTGACAGAAACTGTGCAAAATGCGTAGGAAGCTAGTGTATTATATTATGGCGTATTATAGATTCGAATGTAAGGTGCAGATTGACCTTTGATATTGCGGTTATGCAAAGTAAATTCACTGGAAACCACACAAAAATGTAGATCAACCCATTTTTTATCACAATTTCGTGACTGGTAACGAAAGATTTCTAACAACAGGTTCTATGAACTCCATTCAAAACTCTCAGATGACAGACAGCGGCAAAATATAAATAATAGATAATATAAATTTGTTTTTTTTTTGCGGTTATGCACGTGGTATGCAGACATATTATAGGATATGTTATAACCGAACTGGTGTTGCCTAGTTATCATTGCATAAAAACGACACTAAACACCGGATATGAAAACAAAGATCCAAGGGATCATTGGCTTAGATGATGCATTTATCTACTTGCAGTAAGTTTCAGCAACGCTAAAAAATAAATAAACAGGATTTATGTCATAGTTGACAGCGTATATAATTGACTTGTGCACATTAGTCGTCATAGTAACAAGCTTGGTGAAAATGGGTTGCAATAAGTAAAGATCACATAACGTTGAAGGGGCTTGGTGAATAACTGGTGCAGAAAGTAAAGAGTCCAAATGCTGAATTAGTTCGTTATATAAGGTTTGCATAAGTACTCAGTACAAAATGATGAATTAGTGAGGCGCATAAGGTGTGTATAAGTTAAGAGCATAACAGGTTGAAAACGTACAAGATTTTCATTTGTTAAGAGCGCAGCAGCTTGGATGCGTAATGGAGCCCTTACACCAAGCACGTTCTTACACAGTTTGACCACGTTTTGAAGAAAATGCAGAACGGGATGTTAACTTGCTTGAACGTGTAGTTTTGGTCAGAAAAAAATCTACAATATGATTGAATGACGTTCATACACAGTTCACGCTACGTGCAGCTCGTTCCTATCTTGTCCTATCCCACTGTAAAGATAATTTCGAGTGAAGTGAAAATTTAAGAGCAAATTTTAGAGCACTGTGAATAAAAGCCGCAACCACAAATGGTCCAGCCAGTGGTATAAAGGACGACACCTCGTCTTGTATCTGTGGCTTTAAAAAGCTATGAAATATCTCGTTATGATGAAGAATAATTCAAATTGCCACCCAGTTGGTATTTTGATTTCCAGCATAATAAAATAGGAAATAAAATATATGTGAAGTACACATGCACAAAACAAACAATCTTTTTTGCATTACACCTTACTTTAAATTTTTTGTCATCTATGAACATTATTCGAAATATACAGATAACTAAATTGAATATGCTTTGGATTGGAAAACAAGGTCGATGTGATACTTATATTAATTCCTATCCGTTTTTGTTGAGTTGTGACTGGGGACAGTGTGGTCAGATGTCGAACTGTAAGTGTTTACCCATTTATGCCGAGTGGACTCTCCCATCCTTCTGAATTGGATCAATTTTTTTTCAAAATTAGAGATGTCTGGTATATTTTTTTCTATTTTTAGAATATTTCTCACAGAAATTCCTTTAAGCTAACAGCGTAGACCCTGATGAGTATGCGACGTCTCATCTGGCTCTACGCTGTTTGCATAGGCCTTTCTTTTGTAGACGCTAGGCATAAATGGGTTAAGTTTACATGTACATGTATGTGAAAAGAGTAGGAGTAGACAATATTTAAGAGATCAATTCGATAGGATAATCTACATCCTATATGCTTTTGCTGTTTCGTACAATTTATAATGCCTTACTTTTCTCCAGACAGTATGTCTATATCGTATCGTGTAAATACTTTCCTTCTAAGTATAGCTCATTGGGTCATTGTCGACCTGAATGGCCCACAAGTCACCCGGGGGTGACTAGAAGCCGATTCATGACACCCCACCCGGGGGTGGCTAGCGTCGGCTTGAAGTCAACCCAGGGTGACATGAATCGGCTTCTAGTCAACTCGGGTGACTTGTGGGCCATTTCAGGTCGACAATGACCCAATGAGCCTAAGTATTCTGTATACTGGACCGCTATCATTAACACTGTTCTAGCGGTTTCTTGATAAGAAGCATATTACATCTAGTGTTCGATTAGACCTTGTTCGCTATTGATCTGCATATGAGTCGTGTTCTGAGAAAACTGGGCGTAATGCATGTGCGTAAAGTGTCGTCCCAGATCATCGTGTGCAGTCCGCACAGGCTAATCAGGGGCGGCACTTTCCGCTGTTATGACATTTTTCGTTTAAATGAAGTCTCTTTTTTAGCAAAAATCCAATTTAGGCGAAAAGTGTCGTCCCTGATTAGCCTGTGCGGATTGCACAGGCTGATCTGGGACGACACTTTACGCACATGCATTATGCCCAGTTTTCTCAGAAAGCAACTCATATAACTTCTGTCAAGAGATCTATCACATGCTTTGAAAAATTATCTTTGACTTTATTTAATCTCTCAACGAATGTAATAAGCGTTGAACCGACAGCGATTTGAATTCTTTGTCTATCCAAAGCAAAAACGCATTATGATATTACCCCTAATACGCAAATTTCGCAATGCCATCCAAATTAACATAAAATATTAATTAAATGTCATAAAATACTGATAGGACGTTGCCAAGTAATCGCCTTTACCATTAAAATATAATAACCATTACATGTTTTGCTAAAGTGACGTTTCAGATATCAACAATGCCTAACAACTCAATGCTAGTTTTAAGCCGATAATATTTTTCTTAGATTTTAGGCACTGACAATTCCTTGCGTGTTGCAACCATTCCTTTTGAGGCGTGACACGTGTTTTCAAATGTTACTCCTTGTCTGATATCGGGAAAATTACGGTGACGCGAAAGTTACAAATTAAGAATTGTTCAGTTGTCACAAATATTAATAATCTAGAATTCATTACTAGCCGGATGAATGCTCGAAGATATTAATATCACGTTCTTACGATTGCAACCGTTAAAGAGCGTCTTTACATTGATAAGGACGCTGATCACTAGAGAACGGAGGGGGGGGGGCGCTTTGTACGTCTGCTGGTTTCGAATAATGAGCCGCTATTTCGTAACAATCGAAAGGGGAGGAGCCAAACATCGTCATGCAATTCTTGGATAATGCCGGCCCTATAAATACATATAATGCAGAACACGCGACCTTATTTGCATTTAAATTTTTAATAAATTAATATTTAGAGTGAGGACGTCATCGAATTATGCAGTTGAAAGGAGACCGCTGCAGAATAGAAACTGTTGTTTAAAATTGATAGAACAAAATTGCAGACGACAGTTTGCAGTTCGGAACGGACACGCTCGGAAACTATCGATGCTCCGTTAAGAAAATTTGTGATACAAAAATGGAATACCCGAATTCTCCGCTAGTTTCAAAAATGAACCAAGATTATGGATATCAGAGCGAACTAGAAATGCCGTCGTGCATGTTTCAACAGTCGCCCAATTTGTCGTTCATGGACTCGTGCGACCAATCGACGCGAGACAAATTGTACCGCTTTCACATAGCGAAAGAAAACAGCGCCGTCAACGGTTGCCGACGGAAACTGGACTTTACCCAAGCGTGTTCGGCGGCGTCGGCACTTTACGAAATCAAACCCGGGCCGCACGTGACTGTCGCCAGAAGAAACGAGCGCGAGCGAAACCGCGTGAAGCTGATCAACATGACTTTCGCAACGCTCCGGGACCATTTACCGTACGAACCGGAAACCAGTAAGAGCAAGAAAATGAGCAAAGTGGACACTTTAAAAGCCGCGATCAATTACATCAAGCACTTGCAGGAGCTAGTTGACAATCACGACGCCGTAAACGAGGTTTTAGGCGACGCATGCGCGCTGGATACTGTGCATTTTGACTTGCGCGCGTGCGCAAACGGAAGTCCGGAAAATTCTCGGAGCGTGAACCGAGCGGAATCCGAAGCTTCGTTTGATGGGCTTAGTACGGAGGAAGAGGAGCTGCTTGATTTTACAAGCTGGTTCTGATCAAGGTATACAGTAGTCTATTGGGATATAAAGTTTGAATCGTTCGGGACTTTGAAATTTAGGTCTGCTATTCTCATACTACTCCAGTAAAAAAATCGCATATTTGTATGTGAAATTATAATATTTCGGTTAACCAAGAAAACAAAATCTGCAATACTTAACGCTTCTATTTGAAAACATTTTATATAAGAAGTCACACAAAAGAAGCGCATTTATCAGGTCATAATAAATGTATTTAGATGACCTATAATCCTCTTCCTCCTCCTCCTCCTCCTCCTCCTCCTCCTCCTCCTCCTCCTCCTCATCCTCATCATNCATAGACAGACAGACGGACGGACGGACGGACGGACGGACGGACGGACGGACGGACGGACGGACGGACGGACGGACAGTCAGACGGACAGAAACAATGAATGGAGGGTTAACCTTTAGTCCCCTCCGGTGAAACTGGCAGGGGACTATGGAGAAAACACATCATAGAGTCTCTCACATTTTTAATATTTCGAGACGTTGCAAAAAAATGAGTTAACAAACCACGAACCATTTTATTTGATACATATTTAAGTGACCTTTAGGACAAGAATAATAATGAAGAATGGACATAGAATTTACCTTATTTGTCAGTCAATAAAGACCGTATTAAGGACCTGATGCTTCCTTTTAAATAAGGACGTACTATTACTATTATACCGCTATTAATAGTGTTGATCGTTTGCACTTCCATTGAAGATTAGATCAGCATATAAATTATGCTGCAGAAACGATTGCAAAAAATTATAGTCTGGCAGGTTTTCGCACGGCAGTTTTGAATCCCATCAATTGTACGAATATTCATTAAAACGACTGCTTTAATTTAAAAAAAAAAAACAACAACAAAAAAACACAAAATAACAGACGGTAGATTTTTTTGATTAAATAATATATATATTTTTTAATTTTAAATATTGTTTTTGTTTAATGTTTTTGTGTGTCTCATGAACTGTTTCGAGTTTTTGTTTAGCACATATTTTAAATAGATTTTTGAACAGTTTTGTCGAATCTAATGCAGTCTGGTTTTTCTATATAAAACAAGAAATGAAACGACAAGGGCGACAACTTAAAAATATTAAATTTAAACATAATAATTATAAACTAACCCGTTTAAGGTTAGTTCATTCAAAAAAGCATATCTTTGTTACATCACGCACATATCTCAGGAACGTGTCAAGAATTATCAGGGCCATTCAAAAAAGCACCTATTATCACACATTGTTACTTCCCTTTATCATTATTCAAACAGATAATCCCCATCCAACTGATAGTGTTTTGAAAACGTTTGAATAGAGAAGAACCTACGACTGTCATTTACGTGATCTTGAGAGTTTAAAACCGGGGGTCATGTCGTGCGGGTCAAATGTCCACGTGGCAAAAGTGTTTGTTAGCCTACCGAACGAAGTGCCGTTGTCGATAGGATTACTTTGTTCTCGGCGATAATCGCAGATTAGTTCCGAATGCACTTCACGCCATAGCAATCATGACATGATATGGAATACAATTGCCACTGATGTTGATTTTATGTTTTAAATCCACTTATGTTTAACGATATACGGTGGGAGATATCTCAAAGTGATAAATCGGCGCTTTTTCCCTTAAGAGAACGTAATGACCTTCAAGCAGCTTATATCGTTGTTTTTCAATGACACCCATTAATAAGATCTAGTTGAAATGAAACACACGTATATTTTTGTATTGTTACATGCAACAATAATATAAAAAAAGCTTAAAACGTACACGGTTTTATATACTTAATTTTTATATGGCATTGTTTTATTACCATATTTTTTTTATGTGAAAAAAAAGCCTTTTCAAATACAAAAAAATATTGTCCTGTTGTTATGCAAGTGACAGTTTGAACAACGCTGTCCTTGGGAACTAATTAGAACACGTGTACTTGTATTTTTTACGGTTTTATTCGATAAAAAAAAGAACTGTCATGACAGTTAATAAGTTTTTGAGCATTTACAGTGTACCGTTACATGCTTATTTACTTATGAGGCACACTGTCATCAAAACAAGTTATCAATCAATTAACACACTTCGTCCGTGTGAGTTATATAACCATACGTACGTATTGACCCCAACCCCCGCGGATTTCACCGCCCACAACCCTGGTACTGGGTTCGTGTCACTCCCTAGGGGTTAAATCGTTGAAGCACTGTCGAGAATCCATCCTGTAACCAATAACTTAGTTACCTCTTGTACTTCAGTACCAATCCCTTTTTATAATACATATCTCTCGCTCAAATGCCTATTAGCGGTATCGAGTACCATACAGAATCCCCTAACACGACATCTATTACGTCACCAGGACTTCGTTAGCGGTTTCCCGACCGCAAGCCTCAATTACACGAGGAAAAACCCTCGCTGAGCCACGTGGCTTCTAATTAGCGTTAATGTGGCGTATAACTGTACAGAGGAAACCTCAAGGGTCTTGACGGCGCTGGGCATCGGCAGGTATACGCCCTCTTAACATTCCTGACATAGAAAGTAAGCGCAATAGTTTGGCCTTGTCGGAAGTGAGAAAGCCATCGTTGACACGTTTACTACGCCATAACAAGGCTCTCACAATATTAACTAAAATGCAACCGCAGTGTAGTTTAATCCTATTTATTGTAGCTCGATTGCATTTAAAGTACTTACTACTTATTTGAAACGCTCTCGAGTCCGTTTCCTGGGCCTAGAACCAGTACTTCGTGTCTTTGGCTCTAATGAACGCTCCCACAGTGGGGATCGAACACGTGACTTCCCGGTAACCGTACATTCGTCATACGCGATTATTTATCATTACAGTATTTTCTGTTATAGTTATTTTATAGAATTACACTTTGCAATAGCAACTGAATTCGAACTTCAAAATAAAGCATANAGCAGTGCCTTTATGTTATGTCATTTTATTATGTTATTTTTGCCAAAAGCATGTTAAGTATTGCTGTTAAAGGCAAATAAACGAATTCATGGTGATATAATTAAGAACTCATCACCACATTCATCATCCTCGTCACCATTATCATCATCATCATTATTATTATTATCATCATCATCATCAACAACAACAACAATCGCCATTATCATCATCACATCCCTATTGCTTTTTTACCAATACTCTCGCCTTCAGTATTTATAATGCACTAAAGCAGTGCTTTTATGATAATGCTATTTATACCAAAATCATGTTTAGTATTGCTGTTTAATGCACATTAAGTAAAACACTTTTCTATTTTTCAGTCATCAAATCTGAGTTATGCTTATACATCTTAAAGGGTGCTAGCTTTAAAAGGAAAACACTCTTAGTTACGTAGTTTCCGAAGGGACGCGTCGGTCTCGGTTGGCTGACTATCGAAAGCTGCATGTAAATGTATTTTAATGTTACATTGTTTTCTATATCTGCAGGTGACGAAACCTTTCAAGCGGAAAATACTTATGAGTTGATGACAGACGACAAGTTGTGGCTTCCCAACTTCCAACGCCATCGAATATTGATAGCCGAATTATACATTATAACATTAAAACACACATTGTATGACAGCACTGATATATTAGAATAAGAAATTACACTATTATATACACATTATCATTAATTATAAATCAGAAGATTTTTTGGGTTATAAAATATAGTCTGCGCAAAACATGCATCTATAAATAGATTTTGGCGCGTGCCTAACGGTCTGTTACATCACAAACCACGCCCCTCTGGATGGTGTAATCTGCATAACTGATGCGCAGGTGTATTTTGATGAAAACACTTCGACAGAATGAAACTTAAAACGCCGATGAAAGTTATTTGACGAAGATTAAATGTAATGGGTCATCATAAATATAAATATGATTTTTTTTATCCAAACTTAATTTCGAAATAAACACGCCAAGGGCAGATTGGCGATTGCAGTTGGTATTTTAGACATGACTTGGCACAATTTAAACCTCTCAAATGCACACTGTCGTTAAGAAAAGTGCACGGTATACGTTTTAGAATTAAAGGCGCATGTCAAGAGCAATTCACTGTGAAGATTTTATCATATTGGCTAACAACATAAGTGAGAGTTTTACATGGTTGGACATTTGTATTTGCCCATGTTCTTTTTAAATTGTAAGGCTATTTTTAATGAAAAGATGTCGATTTTATATATTTTTTCCATTGTTTGACATTACTTCGTCGCTATGGGTCTCTCGTGATAAAGCTTGTTTTGTGGACTATTACATTTTTTTCCACAACTTGAATCTTGTAATCAAAGGGACACTAGTCCGTATTTTCTTAGAGAAAAACCATGTACACTAGTTTCCCCTTTTTGGAGCGGATTTTGATGACACTTCATAATTATGCGCGTAGCAGTAAATTATTGTTGATTTGCTAACCAATGTGATTTATTAGGGATAAGATTTTGTTCCGTATGAATAATTAACACATGAAATTGAAACTGGAAGGTTATATATATTATTTTCTATCGTAGATAGTATTGGCAACTACGCACTCACCACCTGTAGTTAAATTAAAGTGTACTAATATTTAAGTGTATTATCATATATATTTTGTGCATTGAGGTATTAACACTAATTTAAACGTTTAAATATACAACGAAGTAGCTCATTATACGGATTACATGCCATTAATTATATATTTGATAACGTTGCTTATTTATTGTTTACATTGTATTTCGTATTATCGTTCACTATGCACAGAATTCTCATTGTGGCCGGTGTCATTTACACATTATACTATGTCCGTAGGTAGTAATCTAAGACCTAACAAGATACTGCACTTGCACATTCAAAATAATAAAAACTATGTGCATGTGTGCATGTTTCGAAATTTCTTATTATTCCCGTGAGTAAAATATGCTACATCTACAAAAAGGGAACTAAACAACAATTCACTCAGTGTTGATTTGAAGATGAGTGAACTATGCAATTCGACAGTGAGTGAACTATGCAATTCAATAGTGAGTGAGTTATACAGTTGAACAGTGAGTTAATTATGCAACTCAACAGTGAGTGAAATATGCAACTCAACAGTGAGTGAACTATGCAACTCAACAGTGAGTGAAATATGCAACTCAACAGTGAGTGAACTATGCAATTCAACAGTGAGTGAACCATGCAATTCAACAGTGAGTGAACTATGCAATTCAACAGTAAGTGAACTATGCAATTAAGCAGTGAGTGAACTATGCAATTCAACAGTAAGTGAACTATGCAATTCAACAGTAATTGAACTATGCAATTAAGCAGTGAGTGAACTTTGCAATTCAACAGTAACAGTAAGTGAACTATGCAATTAAACAGCGAGTGAACTATGCAATTCGACAGTGAGTGATTTTTACATATCATATTTGTAAAATTTAGGACAAAAAAGGATCTCAGACCTATGCAAATCCCGATGTGTAAATTATGTAATATGCAATGTGTAAATTATGTAATATGCAATGTGTAAATTATGTAATATGCAATGTGTTAATTATTAACTATGCAATGTGTAAATTATGAACTATGAAATGTATGAATTATTTTCTATGCAATATTTACACGTATGATGATTTTTATTTTTAATAAATAGATAAAAGACCAGAGACGTGACTTTTTGCCCAACAACGGTGGCACAAAACACATTCGAAGTGTCTCATATGTTATCGCTAAATAAACACTTATATGCTTGCCAGTCCATTTGACCCGTGATTGATTTAAACCATGGATGTACATTTTTACGTTTCAAGTGCTCCTTTGAATATTTGACCTGGATAAAAAGATCAAAATGTATTAATATTCTTATGAAGACTTTTATACGCACTGATCCTAGTGATAACCTTAAAGCAAGTCTTTAAACAAAAGACATAGCCACGAAAATACAAGACTCGCCGATTACGAATGTCCCAATGTAGCTATCTGAATATGAACATGTTATAGTTGTTCGTATTAATGGTCAGATTGTTACTTTGATAAGTTTTGTATGAAAGTAAATTAACTTCTTATACCCCGTCACAATTGACTGGCGTCCTTACTGAGATACAAAAGCCGATTTTTGGAATGTGCTGGAGGTCCGTGGAAACGCTAATACTAGCAATAATACCGCCACTTACTTTCCTTAATACAAGTAATAATACAAGAATCCGTCACACCGTGATCCTACAGTCTGCATTCCAACCACGTTATTACCACGTCGATTGCGTTGTTACTGCCGTGGCGTCCGTGACCATCCTACCATGTCCTTCCAGCCTCGGCCTCTGCGAAAGTCCTCTATACCCTGATAATAATGGGAACCAAGAATAATGCCCGTATCTTGCTGGGTTGTGATTGGATGGGCTGGGTGAGGAACTTGCTGGTTGGGCTAAAGGTACGCTCATGGTGCAGCGTATATACACTACGGATAAAACTACCATCCACTCAGCCAACTATCAGGGTTCAGGTCTGATTTATGTTCACGTGTTAGCTGGTTGGGCCTTAAATGCGTTCACAATGTAGTGTATAAACACTGCGGGTACCATCTCATCCACTCAGCCATCCAGTAAGCTGATTTTTACTACGTACGCCCTTTGTACCATGCCCTTAATGAGCGCTTAAAAAATCAGGCCCGTAGCTTGCTGGGTGGCTGTATGGTTTAAAGTGAGGGAGAGGAATTGCTGGTTGTGCCACCGATGCCAGCATAATGCTGCGTATACTAAGTATACAAAACGGGAACTCCTCCATTCACTCAGCCACTCAGTAAGCTATGGGCCTCAGGTTTTCCACGTAGGCCCTATGTACCCTTACCTCAATAGGCGCCGAAATCATGAGCGTAGTTTGAAGGCTGGCTGAGTGGACGGGGGATGCTGGTTGCTAACAGATGCGTTCAAACTGCAGCGTATATACATGTACACAACATTTTACCCGATATCCAATCAGCCACATATTAAGCTACGGGCCTGAGTTTTTTGCATTGTAGGCGCTTTGTACCCCGACCTTAATGGGCACCAAATATCTGGCCCTTAGCTTGCTTGGTGGTTGAGTGGAGACGGACACTTGCTGGTTGGACCACATATGCGTCAATTATGCAGCGTTTATAAGCATTGGATACTCACCCCATCCACTCAGCAATTCAGCAAGCTACGGGCCTGATATTTGTCCAAGTAGGTGGTATGGCCTTAATTTTCGCCATAATCTGGTCCGTAGCTTGTTGTGTGACTGAGTGGATGGTTTGGTACTCTCTGGTTGAGCCACAGATGCGCTCATAATGAAGGGTATTTACATACTTATTACCCCTCCGTGTACTAAGGCACCTAGCAGGCCTGAATTATTTACGTAAGCCCTTTATATCATACATAAATGAGCGAAAAAACGCAAAAGCCCGTAGCTTGCTAGTTGACTGAGCGGATGAGGTACTACTGGTTGTGCCACAGATGCGTTCACAATGCAGCGTCTATACACAACGGATATCCGCCATCAACCCAGCCACCCAGCAAGCTACGGGTCTGATATTTTTCCACGTATACCTTACGTACCCTGCTCTTAATGGGCGCCAAAAATCAGGCCTGTATTTTGCTCGGCGCCTGAGTGCATGGGATTGGGTACTTGCCGGATGCGTTGATAATGCAGCGCATATACACAAAGGGTACCCTCCCCCTTTTCTCCTCAGCCACAAGGCAAGCTACGGGTTTGATATTTCCACGTACACCTTATGAACCCTGACCTTAATGGACGCTAAAAATCCGACCAATTAGCATGCTGGTGGCTGAGTAGATAATGGAGAACCTGCTGGTGGGACCCACATATGCGTTCATAATGCACCGAATACACAAAACGGGTAACTTCCCCAATCCAATAAGCACACTAGAGAGCCAAGAGTCTGATTTTTGCCACGAAGGACCTATGTAGCCTGACATTGATGAGTACATAAGTCATGATGCAACGTACACACCGGGTAATTAACAATCCACTCAGCCATCCAGCATTCTACGCGCCTGATTGGTTTGAGGTAGATCCCATATACTCTGGCTTTAAAGGGCGCTAAAAATCGGCTAAACGTAGCTTGCTTTCGGGCTGAGACGATGGTGTGTGTGGGGGGNGGGGGGGCGGTAACATGCTGGTTGGGCCACAGATGCGTTCATAATGCAGCTTATATACTCAACTGGTACGACCGCGTCATAGTCACCCAGTCAGCTAACAAGCTATGGGCCTGATTTCTGCATAGTAGGCCATTACACCCTAATATAAATGGGAAGCAAAAATCATGCCCGTAGTGGCTGAGTGGGTGGTTGTGGGTTGCTACTTACTGGTTCGGCCACGGATTCTTTCATAACGCAGCGTATACGTTGTTCGACATGAGATCTAATCAGAAAACATGTTCGTGCAACACATGTTAGCAAAACATGTTTGGGTTAAAATAAAACTTCAGTTGAATCAAACAGTTGCAAATTAGTATATTCACTATACATGACGTGCATATTGAATTGTATGAATATTGAACAGCAGTGCCAATAACGATTCAAATTTAATACTAACCTTATTGCAAACACTTTAAGTCTAAAACATATAAAAATGAAAAACACCATAAAAACAGCTAAGACATTATACAATCGCAAGGGCTGCTAATACAATTAAATAAATAAACATTTTCTTTGACAACTTGAATTTACTTAAAAATACCGGCTGCAGGAAACTTGGATTTGATATTTAGTTGTCAATCGTTCATACTTGTAAGAATGAGTTTACCATTTTATGCGTCCTCAATTGTCATTTCCGGTTGGGTTTTAGAAGATTTTCCGACAGAGGCCCACATTTCCTGCGCGCGGTCTTTCATCGCAAGAAAGGTCCTTTTTACCGGCCCAGGGGCGTGTTTGTCGTCGGAGAAGTTGTCATCCTTGTGTTTTACTGCAAGGTGGCGCGTGTACAGATGATATGCCGTCATCAAGATGGCGTACAAGAACGCAAGAACTACGAACGTGATTAGAATTTCGAAGGTTCGACACACAGATACTGAAATAGATTGAATGAGAAAACGTCACATGTTTTGATAAAAATATATACCTCTATATACACTGTCTCACAATTTACTCTTATCTTGAATGATTTAATTACTTATAAAGTATATATCAACTCTTTTGACTGTCTATTTGAAATAAATATCACTTATGCAGACGCTTTGTGAATAATATTTTCATATAATTCGTTGTATTGATTTAAAAGTTGCTCAAACAAATCTGGGCATATATAAAATATAAAATGTACAATATCTTGTATTCATTGGTGTCTGTGTTTGTTCCGTTTTATGTCCTTTGTCTTAATGTATGGAAATTCGTCACTTGCCTCACATTAAGGACATTTAAGTAATGATAACAATGATCTCCCGTTGAGCAATTGGAATTTCACTGTGTTTATATACTGCAGAAAAAGATATCTTTGTAAAAAACAGAAGAAAGAATTGAAAGTATTTTAATCGTCAATATTTTGTTATGCAAAAAAGTACCAAATTGGAAACAAAGTAATTTAGCAACTTAATTCACAGTGGGAGGGGATAAAATGACTATTTTTGAAACAGCGAGGTAGGAAACAACGTATGCGCGAAACAGCGAGTACCCGAAAATGTAGGTCAATGACAGCATCCGCGATCATGTGACAAACCTTTTCAATAATTCGCTTTAAAGGAACTTGTTCACAGTTTATCAAAATGAGAAATTTTCCTCTTTTTGTCACAGATTCAAGAAGTAAATGAACAATGTACATCAGTGTGCAAAATAACACTAATGCCGCAGACTTATACTGAAAAGACACTTTCGTTTACGAAAAATCATCGTTAGAAATTGATAAAATTATAAAGCGTCTAAGACGCGAAACGATCTAAAAATATCGATTTCTTGTGTTAACGATATATTTTGTAACAACACGTGGATAGTTGTACAAAGTATAAAATAAATGGCAACCCATGTGAAGACGGATGGTCAGGTCCGCACATAATGTAGTCGTAAAGACTAAACGACGACCCGAACATAAACTCTGAATTACACACATACACACGTGAAGACGGATGGCTGAGTGGTTTCGGCGCTTGGCTTTTACTCCATGGGTCAGTGGTTCGAGCCCTGGTGTGGTTGACTTGTTATTCTCTTTTAAATTTCTTTTTTTTTAACTTTTATTCTCGTTTTAATATTGTAGCTCTTTAGTTCTGATGTTTATTTTTTATCAATTTAAAGCATTAAATGACACACTTCAAAACATGCCAACATCTGTGAACAAGTCCCTTTAACTCGAACAAAAAAAAACAACAACATTTGGTTTAATCAGTGCATAATTTTTGTTTTGTTTTTAAGGTTTTGAATGAAAAACAGAAANCCCCCCCCCCCCCGCGTGTTTCTGATGTTCCACTCTCAATTGGCGTTGGCTTCCGCCAACGGCCTAATTTTCCTTCATTTTTTTCCAAATGCAAAAGCATAATAATCTAGAATAGTCTGGGAAAAATCTAAACGGACTCGAACATTCACAACAGGAATATATCCTCTATTTCCATTTTACCTCACGAACAGATTGTTTGAGAGTTTATTTATCGTAGTTTATTGTTTTGACAGTATTTGTTTTCAGAGAGGGATAACATTTACAATTTGAGTGAAAATAGCGCATTTTTTCCCCAATTTTACCCGTACATTTCCCGAAGTAGTAAGGATAAATAGTGACACACTAATTGTGTATATATTTACTATTAAATTAACGAAAACACATACCTGGGGTATCAGGTGAATATTCGATACGATTCCATTGCCCGAAAGAGCAAGAGGTGCCAGTATTCGAGGAGGCATCTATATTGGCGGCAGCTCCGTTGTCGTGTCCGGAACCAAGGCCCGTATTTCCGCGATTCGGTATCTGTGGTGTTGCTGCCGTCCGCCATAATGTCGGAACAGGTTGAGCTGGTAACGACGTGGCTAGTGCACCTGTACTAGGTACCGGAGAGGTTCTCGACGAAAGCTTTGTTAGTGCACTTGTACTAGGAAGCGGAGACGAGAGCATGGTCACTACAGCAGTACTTGATACTGTTGACGTTTTTGAGCAATGCGGCAAACATGGTGCGCTTTCTTCACCGTCGGCTCTGGTGAAGTTACAGCTTCTGAGACAGACGTCTAGATCTGTGGTATCCAGGCAACACAGACCGCGGTTACGGAACGCCAGCGTCGGCCCGAGGGACGGGTCCGCGTTGTCACATCGGCTGCAATTCCATTGCATCCATTTGCTCCAACTGCAAGGCGCAAAAAGCAGTTCACCGGTCTCCTTGAAAATACATATTGCGGAGACCGCTGCAGAATGAAGTACTGTTAAAATCAGACAGACGTATAAACATACACGTCCGTTTCGTCCAGGCGGCATTTTGTATATGTGTTATCAGTGATTTTAACGCTCTGAATAGCGGGAAAGCCCAATCGCGATCGGTTTGTGACCCGGCTGCGCGTCTGTCAGATTTACGGATACATGTATTCACGAATAATCGAAGGATTGCTAACGAGCACGAAATGTAAGGTTTGCATTAAAAGTTTATATGATAATCAGGCAATTACGTCATGAATTTCTAAAAGTAGCAATATATCAAACGCTGACCATTTCAGTTTAACAACGCATGGCGCTGCACCTTCGAACATGAGCGAAAAGTAGTTCGGAAATGTATTTAAGATTTTAAACATTCGTATCTTTTTTTTTACTCTTCTCACATGATACTCGCTCTTTTTTCTTTAGACGCATACTTAAATTGCCATTTTTAAACTACCAAAACCAAGCCACACAAAATGAACTAGTTAAACAAAATTGAAATGAAATTGCAATTGTTTTGTCCGAGCATGTTATCCTCGAAATAGTTTCTGAATTATCATGATAATTATTTAAGCCAATAGAATCACCCATTTGTTTTATTTCCACACATCAGAACCTAAATACTACAAGTCTTTTATTTGTTTATGTATTTATTGTCTGATTAACAACGATATACAGAAAATAATTTCTTACACACGAGACAACTGTGTTTATACAGTTCAGCATACACACGTCAAGCAAAGACATGTCGAAGAAGAGACTATTAATTGTCTGTTCAAACAGTCCCATAAGGCTACAGCAATGGCTACATTCGGTTTTGAATTACAACATAATGCGCATACATCCAATCGATCCATCGGACAGTCGCTGTATAATGCGATAATAATTTTTAGTTTTGTAGAGAAAAATATACTGTAAGTCGCTTATTGATCTCTTTATTAATATTTTTTAACGATTTCACTCAATGATTTTTTTATTTTATTTTTAAACAATTATGTATGTGAACTATATATCTTTGAATAAATAGATGGATTTACGCTATATTAAGATGCGTAAGAAATATAACAGAGACCCGTAACATGCCCATGCACAATAACATTGAGTTTGCGCTCATTCATTAGCATAAAATAAATAATCAACTACCGACACTTAGATAACGAACTTACTTTCACTGTAATCAATAAATATGCGAACAATAAGTTTATGTTTGTATACTGACATTTTAATCCTTTCTTTTAAAATGAATAAAATATATCTTAAGTATTAAAGAACGAACTCCTTGTCAAACAAATAAAATATCCCCCGATTAGTTAAAATATGTGGAATGACACACATGGAAATAATAATAATACAAATATTAAATTTAATTTTTAAAGCATATTGCGCATGTGCGTTCATTAACAGTTTTGTTGTGGTTTAAATAAAAAAGTGTGCTATCTTCCTCGTTGTATTCATGATTAAATGCGTGGTTTTTAAACACGTATAGCAGAACAACTTTTACAAAAATCCGACAGACTGAAGGTATATATTTCCTATTATAAAGTGAAGAAATTTCAATGCAATCACAGTAAAACATGTAAACGGTGGTTATTTTCATTGAAAAAAAAAGAATGGTAGTGACGATGATGATTGTGATGATAATGAAGATGAAGATGAAGAAGAATTGATGATAATTAAGAAGAAAATGTTTAAAATGAAGTTGAAGAAGAAGATAATGATTAGATGTTGTTGTTGATGATTCTACTGCTGCTGCTGTTGCTGAGGATGATGATGATGAATTGATGATGATGAGGAACCGAGAAACTTTACATAAAATAACGAAGGCCGTATTTCACCATTCTCGTATTCCCCTATATTGAATTTTCTATGTTTTAAGGGTTAAAATAAATGCGAATCATCACAGAGTAATTCGAATGGTAAACAGAACACATGGGATGATTGAAATTGTAATATAAATGAAGACAATATATTGTGACATGCTTATTTCTGCATTGTTTATTGAATTAAGATAAAACTTAATATTCGGGTCTAGATAATCACAAACAAAATGAATCAGACAGGATTTTTCCGATAACAGATTAAGGGACTTTTCGTGACGAGATTAATAGTTTCACCGGAATGCATTATATTTATGCCATCACCATGATTTATCTTTAATATTGATTATTTATTACGTTAATAAAATGACACTACATATGCGAAAAACAGCAATACAACAGCCAATATAAATTAATGAAGCTTCGATTTGGAAGTTGAACAAAGAGTCAAGTAAAAACGTGACAAAGACGATATTAATAAAAACATAACATTATTAAGTACTTTTGGGAGAATATTTACCAATTGCATTGTGATTGCTATATTGAAAAACAAGCCTGAGATTAACCGGCATATTTCAGGCAAATATTGGAACTTTGTATGATGTTTTATCATACCACTGTGTTGATATCGGACTGATATAACGTTGCCAATCGTGATACATCGACCAACTCCGGAAGAGCTATTATGCAATAATCGCCGCAATGATCCAGAGTGATAACGTTGCATGATATATTTTTTTATATCATGTTCAACAGGGAGTTCTTATATCAGTCGATGTGTCATATTACTAAAACTTTACAAATAAGTCATATTTTATTGTAGAAATGAATCAGATTCATCAAAACAAACAATTTGATACCTAGATGTAATATAGTTTAGACACAAAAATAAAAAAAAATGCGAAAAACACATTTTACAAGCGCACGTGCTCATGACGTCATTATTAATAAGTCAAACGTCATAGCTCATATTCATTCCCGCTAAAAATGCAGCGTCATAGCGATTTTTCATTACTATTTATTTTAAAATGGTGACTTTTCAATGAGGTATGATAAACAGAAAAACAGGTTACTGCCTGATCTTTTTGTAATATATCAGGCTCGGCACGAATACAATAACGGCTCGGCAAGCCTCGCCGTTATATTATTCTAAGCCTTGCCTGATATATTACAAAAATATCAGACAGTAACCTGTTATTCTCTATATATCGTATTACATGGTGCCAAGTGAAAAAGGATACAAATAAATGTTACAGGCACATACTTTGTGAAAGTGGTCGTACAGATAATAGGTTCACGGTATATCTCAATTACTTCTTTGACTTTAAAATAATTGAACACAATTGTTTCTCTTTCATCCTTGAATGCGAATTAATGTGGTTCGTTGACCATACATTTACGTCTCATGAATTAATGGACTACTCGATAATTTGAATCAATAATATCCTCTGGTTAGAGCCATGTATCAAGATATATAAGTTATTACAAAGCTGAGTGCATAAACAAAAATCGAATGCATGAACGCAAATAAATGCACAGTAAAAAATGGAATTGAGACAAAAATATAATGCCAGAATCTCGGATAAAAAAAAAATGAATGAGCCATAGGTAAAATGTATAAGCTTAAAGAGATAGTTGTTTGTTCACTTAACTATATAGTATACCGGTATACATTTAATCGATTGTTTTACTGGCTGACTCCGTGCGTTCGTTCAGTGTTCAGTGGGCGTTGGTTGGTCCGTGAATTTATACGCATGTCAGGTTATTCATCAATTCATTCTTAGACTTAAGAATAAAGAATCGACTAAGACCCTAGTTAACGTACTTAAGAGTTTAAGTATATTAAGGATATTTGTTGGATTCGGTGGATTATCGATTTTAATTCACGAGTAATCATAGAAATTTATATTTTCACGAGTGGCGCAGCCACGAGTGAAAATATATATATTTTCTATGATCACGAGTGAATTAAAATCGATATTCCACCGAATCCAACACATTTTCTTTTTATTTCATGCTTTTTTTTCACAGTTTATATACATTTTTTAAGAGTTTAACTTAAGAATGTCGTTGGGATAATGACGTCATTTCGTCAAAATAATGACGTCATTTCACAGTTAACAGTGAAGATTATCGATAATTTTCATTGTTTGAAACGGTGAAGTTTTAATTCACTGATATTTCTCTATTAACCACCGGAAAGCATTAAATAAAGGCTAAACATTGATGAGTGTGTCATTTACAAACTGTTCTAAACGAAGAATAATGTACTTTGAGTTGTTAACTTTCACGGAAGACTTAAGATTCATGTAGTGTAAGGACAGTTTTAAGAATAGTGAAAAGTGTTTATTTTAGACTTAAGGCTAAGGATTGTTTGATAATACGGGCCCAGGACCAATTGGCTTTGGATTGATCACACACTCAACGTTTGAAAAAAATACCTTAAACATTATATTTAATAAACCAGGTGTATCGAAAGATTTTCAAAAAATGTTGCTTAAGTGAATACATTTTACAATACACAGATATCATGATTATTGAGGCGTAATTTACATACATCAATAGAAGAAGAAAAAACTGCTATTTAATAGCCCTCTTTAATGAAGATACCCCATTTGAAGTACATGTACAGTGTATTTTAAATAAAAACACAATTTTTTATTTGTTATTGCTAGCTACTGACTACATTAAATCCATACGCATTCTGGTGGATAGGCTTTTCGGAATTCCTGTCTTTTTCTGTCTATCGCAACTAATGTACACGAACATCTGAATTATGTGTGCGTTAATGAACACCCGAATTTCCTTTCCTGTGCGTTTATTACATTATAATCTCATTATATTAGCGTGCACGCACCTTCTATGCATCTGGTCAAGGAGTGTGAATGAAGAACGTGTGTTGATAAAAGTTGTTTTGCCAAAAAGATCGTTTGTTGTTCGAATTTTTTTCTGGCAAACATATACATATTTCAAGATGCTTCACTTTATCTAAATTCTTTTGTATGCTATAATACTTGGTACGCAAAACTTGACGAAATTGTATATCACTTAATGGACACGTTTGAGCGCTTATGTATCCCTGATAATTAACTGTCGATATAAAGATTACAAAAAATCCTTAAGTTTTGCCACTAAGGACCAACAACACTACTTTAAACTTTAAATTTACAAACATTGCCATCAGATACTAACGAACCACTTTTGTTCAGATTTCAGTGTTAATTTTTTACAAATATACCCAATTTATAATGGTACACTTTGGATTTGTGTCAGATCCATGACAAACAATAACAGAACATTGAACAGTTTTGCAACTTCATTGGCAAAACTTTCCAGCGAATCCTATGTTTATCTTTGTAACAAAATTCAGTGTTCACATTTTGCCTTAGTTTTCGACTGTATGTCTATAACGGCCAATTATACGCACTTATACTAATACATGTACTTCCAAACTGTCTATGGTTATGTCCGTGCTAATCGGGAAGTTGAACCTTAAGATAAAGAAGATTTTAGGAACGCATGATTCGTAATAATCTTTTGTTTTTCTTAACGATTTACGCATGCGCACTCACAATATGTCAGATAAAATTAATGTGCATGAGTATGCCAAGACAGCGATCAACCGATGGCGTCAAAAGAAGCTTGTTTTCGGACAATTGATCTGCAGAAGCTGACTTGATCGCTTCACCGATCCAGGCGGTAAAGAAAGCGAACGATATTCGCGATTCTTCTTCCCCTTCCAGCATATATGATGACCACTCGGAGAAGCTAAAATACAAAACCGTCGAAACGCTCGAATCACTGGAAATGGCTGCAGATGTGTCACAGATTTCAGCGCAAGTCATGCCCGATGTCGTAAACGGAGACTACAATGCTATATTCGATGACGTCACGATTGTTGACTGACGCTACCCATACTAGTTTGAAGGCGGCTACATCCGCTGGGCTATTAATCTCTTCACAAAAGACGTCATTGCTCTTTTTGGAAACCTATAAAGGAAGACAAACGTCACGTTTTTATCTTTCACTGTCTCGTCCAAAAGGGGTCCGAAAATGTAAGCGTCTTTTCTGTCGGCTAGCAAGTTTTTTTTTATAGAACAAAAGAACCATCTTCACCAATTGCTAAATGTGTTTTGTTGCGTCAAATACTCGATTTTTCATGCGTTTTATTCGCATTGCAAACTATCTACACATATACAAATATGAGTATGCGATGCTAAAGAAACTATTTTTTAGTCTGAAATGAGAACTGTACCAAAGTTCCGCGTGTTTTAAGTGTTTATGTTTGATAAAATTCATCAAGTAGTTTTAAAAAATACAATGAAAAAAAAAACACATCGCAAGGAACATGCGCTGTAACTAATTGAAGTTATGATACTCATGATAACTACTTCTGGTATAATGTGAACAAAAAAAAGTTGCTATACCTTATGCAGCAAAGCTCTAAGCCCATGCAAGTACGTTTTCTGTAGGCTAACAATTAAATATATTATAAACTCGATTGTCTCCTCATGTGGCTAAAAAATGTACCGTTTCGTGCCATGGTGGTTAGGGCATTCGCAAATGGAACTATATCTCGAAGGTTCGAGCTCTGCACCGGACTTGTTCTGTGAACTTATGCCGTCGCTTGGCTACTCATCATTTACTTTTTAATTACTGATTGTGTTATTGTCAAGCGTCTGGAAAACATGATAGACATTGTGAATACAGATGCTCATCAAGTAAAGCTGTGTCATAATTAAAAACTGACTTGAGTAAATAAGATATTCATGTTCTTCGGTGAAGTTGAGTCATAAGAGTAGTACAATATGTTTGGTCCTCATTCGCGAGGAGTGTCACTATAATACAGCTTAACTTTACTTGTCTATGTATCGTTATTTTTGAGAGGGAAGGACCGCGAGCTCCACAATTACCTTTACCCTTCTTTTTCCCCGATATGTACCTGCTCCAGGGCGGATACAAGGTGTTCTTCCATTTGTTCAAGGTATATGCAAATTTCATTATTATCAATCATAAGGTTTCAACAGAGCAACCGTTCCGCTTTTCTATTTGTCCAACGTAATATGTGGAAGGCGGATACAAGTCTTTTTTCCGCATGTGCACAGTATCTGTAAGTTTTAAGATTACAAGCCGCGCTGTGCGAAAACGGGGATCGATGCAGACTGGATTTCATTTATAAGAGACTTTCTTTACAAGAAAAATTCCGTAAAAGCGGAAACTGTTGTCCCTAATTAGCCTGTGCGGACTTCACACGCTAATCGGAGACGACACCATACGCCCATGCATTGATAACGGTTTTCACAGAGCGCGGGTCAATTAATGATGACCTGTAGACCGGAAGACGAACCCGTCACCCTTTTTTACTGTTCAATCATTATTTGAGGGGGGGGGGGGGTTGAAGTAAGTCAACCACATGCTATTATTTATAATTAAAATATAAATTGGTCAATTTACTAATTGAATGACACGTATAGACTTGTTTTTCACGATATTAAATACAGTCATTAGTATGGATAAAAATAAATTATATTCAATGTTATTAAAGCTGTTCACTTTTCAGAACGTATGTGACACGGTTTCATACAAGCCAATGTCGCATCAGGATCACTCAGCTGATCTTCGTCATTTCCGGGTAAATCATGGACGGCGGTTGAGAAACCAGTATCAAGCAGGCGACACCGTAGTCGACTTGGACAACAGTACAGTTTTTGCGACAACTTTGCGTCTTCAAATAAGAACGAGATCTTTCTGTAATTAATTTCAGCGTTTTCCTGCACTCCGACGCTTTTTATGTGCAATGAAAACCATGATTACGGGCCGTTGTGCGACGTATGAACATATGCATTACCCATAATGCAGCCGTTGACCAATGATACTTCAGGTATGACTATACATGTAACAGACGAAAGTTTAAATTTCTTTAAGAAGGGTTCAATTCAGTGACAATTGGCAAATTGAGAAATGAATTTGGAAAGAATAGTACATTTGAAAGCTTTGTTGTATGACGGACTAGGATGAGATTACAGAATGATACTTTTCGGAGCGGTTTTGTCCCACAAAAGCATCCCACTGAAGCTACCAGACAGAACACTTTGAACAGCTGGGTCTCAGTCTGTTTTCCCCCGAAAACCAGCATTGTTGTTGACATATTTGTAATGACCTTAATGATAAATCTTTAAAATAAAAATAAACAATTTTATTTCCTGATAGTGAGCCGCTACATTTTAAATAGATAAAAACGGCATAAAGTTAAATAGCTTTTTACTATGAACGGTCATATAACTATCTCAATTTCCTTTAGGGTTAAACACATGTCAGATCATTCAACAGTTCATGCTTTTGTTGTTGTTGTTGTTGTCATTGTTGTCCAAAAACATCATAATTAAAACATAAAAACCTAAAATTATTTAAATATAAAAATCTTACTCAGTGCCATTTCTTGATTTATCCATCATTATTGTTTTAGACTTGATATCAAAGGTTATCGATTATGTTTATATTTCGGCATACAGATACATTGTCGATGTCGACCAAAAATGTAATAAAAGTGAAAACTTAATAATATTCGATAGAAAAAAATACGATTACTAATTTACGATAACTAGTATATACACATTACTATGGTATGCACTCCGAGCAACAAGTTAACGTAAAATTGACCATTTTATACGACAAGACACACGCCGGGTATGCGGATACTTCGATGACGGATTGCACTTCGATACCAGAGAACAACAAACGCCACGCGCGAGAGGTAAGTTCCTCAGTTGTTGTTTTTTTAAAGTTATATCCAAAAGATTAGTTTTTAAGACAAGAAACATGGTCGAGTTGATAAATGGTGTATCATTTTGTATAGGGAAGCCACAATGTCACGGAAGAATGGTACATTTTTGCCCTAAAAATAGAAAATTTGATCGGAAAACAGCATAAACTTGATGAACAGTAAACATTTGAACAAACTAAAACTATTTAGAAATATGACAAGAAATTGTTTGCTATTCCAGCATGTAGACTAATCACTGTGCTTCAAATACTGAAATTTTGATAGTATTCAATGAAATGTAAACAAAGATAGAGCATGTTTTAATAGGTGGTGTACATACAGTTGCAGGTACGTTGATTACCGATAAAGGGCACTTTGGATTACGGAGACTTTCAACAAATTGGGCACTCTTATAACCGAGTTTTATCTTCTACCTGAAATGCATTGATGTATATTATGGCTATTCTTAGCAAATATTTTTATGTACGAATCAATTTGCATAGTCAAGCGCGATACACTGGGGATCTATGCATGACTAAATAACAAACACGTGTGAAATATAACAAATGGCGCTGTTCGTTTTTAAAAATCACATTACTATTATGTTATACTATTAATATATTAATTTCAATTTTCAAATAAGATTAAAATGCTTATTTCTGCAGAAATATATTTCAAGTGACGACCGGAAATAATTGTCTACATAATGAACTTGTTTTTTAGTGGTAACTTGAGATTCAGAGAGATAAAAATACAATGGATCATGTGGATAGACAAAATCGTGTTTAATTTTACTTTAAGCAGGGCTCTTAATAATGGCGGTGAAGGGGTCTTTCAGAGGCAAACACACCTTTGTTATTCATAAAATCCTATGTCGTTGATGCGCATTAGAATCTCATCATCAAGACGATACTAATGCGTAGCCACAAAATTAAAAAGAGAATGGAAACTCCCTTTATCTTGATCTTTGCTTATAGGGAGCACTTCCCTTTACGCAACGATAACGTTTGCTCGAAGTGCGATTCACCTGACCCTTAATTATGGTATTGGTTGAGTTAAAAGAAACACGAGTAAGAAATGTGAATTAAATCGAAAACACAACTGATTCTAGAAAAAAGGAGTGCTTACATGAAATGTTTTATGGAAACACAGTACCTATTCTGTCAAATGTATGCTTGTTTTGTCTTTTCACAGTATTTGAACCCATGAATAAGAAGACTCTGTCGAAGTATAGGTGCTTCTATAGTACACCACCTTCATACATAACGGGAATATTCCGATATTGTGAAGTATTGTGTCAAAGGCCACACGTGCCAGACTTTAAACAGACTTTAGCATAACTGGCCTCACAAATTCCACACGAGAACCGCTCACTAGTACACAACTCCTCTTCTTCACTAATGTCTAACAAAGAACAGTCGGCGGCATTCATTAACTCCGATTTGCTCATCCTGTAATATGTTATTTTGTCACGTATATCAAAGTTCATATGCACAATGTGTTTATATTAAGAACAACGACGGGTATGCATAACTTTGACACCACTATCGTGTGATTTAATCGACCGCATGTAGCTTTATTGCTATTTGCGTTTACTGGCATTGAGCAAAAACGTTCCACTAGAATTTCGGAAATGCATCGTTGCTAATATTTATCTCTGAGAGACAGGTTTAGCACAGTGACATGCTTTCTAATATATAAGTAAATGGCCGTATTACCTTCATAAGGACATGTGGATACATGCTTTAGATCAACCGTTTCGCTACAAAGAACGTAATCTAAAATTGTTTAAGCTTGTGTACTATGCGTAGATCCGGCGGTTGGGTGACTCGAAAACAGGAAAATATATGGTCATCAATATATGGTCATATAGACTGTACTCGATGGATATATCGAATTAGCTTCACATTTATCTTTCACATTTATACAAAAACATAATCCTATTCTAAAGGGATAAGAAAATGTTTCGGTAATTCGCTTTTAATTTACGTACGTACATACATTTTCATTTATTGCCTGCTAACTATAACAGTTTTCCACAGCGAATTCTGCGTTTTTGATTCACTTAAAAGAGTGTGTTATATCTGGAAAAAAGTGTCCAGTAATCGGGAATCAAAGTGCAAATGTCATTGAGATGATCGGTAAACGAAATGCCCATGAAAAATGTGCATGCGACTCTTAAAACAATTTTATTTCCTCAAATATGTAAGTAAACTAAAATGTAACATGTTGTAACATTAATGGACATGTTGATCTTTTATTTCGAATAGTATGCACGTTCTTGTTTTATTTCCTAGTCTGTTTATTTTGTTAAAATATGTACTGATCATATATTTCATGCTGATTATTGATGGAATTTTATCGTTTTTTTGTTTGTTTATAATTCACCGTTTTTCCGCGAATTTCTTTCTTCGCAATACGAAGTGCTATACCATTAATCACCCAAACAATGTTCCGTATCTGAAAACCAAATGAACAGAACATAAATGCAAAAAAAAAACTGAAGACCTCAACTCTCGCGAGTGGCTTTTGTTGTTCTCTGTCACCGAAGTGCCATCCAGCATTTAAGTACCCGCATGCCCGGCGTGAGACAGTGTATGTGAAGATGGCTGATGTAAAAATATTGGTATCCATAGATCTGTGTTTCTTTCCTCGCATTTTAGTTCAATTCGTCATTTTTTTTATTAAACAATATACGGATATTATGCTACCACATCCATTTAGACGTTACGAGAGCGGGAACCAGTTTTAGCACCGATGCTTAACTGTTAGTGGTGAGTAACCGCGACATCGTGTCTATTTTTAGCTCTGGAAAATCCGACCAAAAAGAAAACTAGAGTTTTGTAAGTAAGCATTTTGTTATGATTAACACACTAATAAACAGTTATTATTGTAGTTAGAATATCAATTAGTGTTATCTATCTATCTATCTATCTATCTATCTATCTATCTATCTATCTATCTATCTATCTATCTATCTATCTATCTATCTATCTATCTATCTATCTATCTATCTATCTATCTATCTATCTATCNAAATTCTTGGCAACGTCTTATAAATAAGACTAGTTGAAATGGTATCATTGTTGTATGGCTTTCATAAATAAGCACACCTACTTGAAACTGGTGAAACGTAATACAAAATAAGCAGAACTCGGAACACATGGACATGTGTGCATAACATCCATGCAAAAAGCTTTGATAAATAAATTTTCAATATGACTACAAATATAATTTTGCTTTTTGTTTCTTTAAATTACTAGTGGTCCATGAAGGTGTGTTGTTCTTGGATTTTCAACCATGACTATCCAATGCACAACCAGCTTTGAGTCCTGGAGGGTGTATCCAAGGGTACACTACTTCCGGAAACGATTCTTGGATTTGTATCCTCGATTCAAACGAGTGATTGGTAAGAATTTATGGATTTTACGTATACAGCTTATACAAATGTCATCATAATATTTATATTCATTCATTGTAAAAATTCATACACAATCACACATATTGGAGTGTTTAAAATCCAACACATTAAACGTAACATGCATTTTTTTTTTCACTAAAACGTTATACAAGTCTTTAATTTTATTTGAATTTGTACATGGTTTTAAAAATGAAACAATTTAACATGTGTCACAGCAGCTGAGAAATGCATACGTGTTAATTATCAGGTTCTCTTCCATTCAACATCAACTTTGATTTGATGTCGGAAATTGATGATGCTTTCAACTGGTTTACAAATGATTTGGAAATGGTCTGCGTCGGAAATGCTGACCCTCCGGACAAAATCGCCTTTGTCGACATCAATGCAGACCCACAGCCCTCTCACAGTGCAGTGGGGTCACGGGTGTTTTTGTGTTATATACAAGCACACACTCTTGATGCTGATTTTAAACAGGTACGGACGAATTACTTTTGGCTCAGCTGACTTGTATCACTTTTGACATAGATTCCTAATGATAATTATGCAGTGGGAAAATGGATTCAACATCAAATTGCGCGAATTTACTAACTTCGGATTACAAAATTTGAAATTGACATCAATGATTTAATGCATGCCATTTCATTCTTTAACAATTTATGTATTTACGCACCTTTATGGGTTATAATGAAGTCCTTCATATATCATCGCGAACACTCTAGAACTTGATCACAATTATTTGATACTGATTACTTTATAATGTACAATTTTGACTTCTTGTATGTCATAGGGAGCGTTTATTTTTAGCCACATACTATAATAACCTTTTAGCTTAGCCTATGTAAGAGACAAATTCAAGGTCTACTCTTTAAAAGTAGTTTTCTTCATCGGTATACATGCACATTGATTCCTTTACTTACTTCACTTTCTTGTAATATACATTGTGATGCTAAAGCTCTGTAACAACCCTCTGGAGTGAATGAGCGATATCATTTCCTAATATGTAAAGATTGCAGAATTGCGTGGAATTTGTTATTGGGTGAGTGGGATGGGATACTTTTTTTCGTGTATAGTTTCCTGTATTGGCAATGGATCATTACTGCATTTTCATATGTGTATGCATTCACGGCATAGCTTGAATCTGTTGAAAGGCACGGAGACAGAAGCATTTGTAATACTTTTTCAGATATTGGACCATATTTTGGATTATCTCGACTCCAACTTCAATGTCAAAAAGCCACTGTTTTGCATTGTGGACCTGACAAATAAACCACCGACGTCGGAACAAGACTTTGTCAAAAATTACATCAAGTCGAAAAAAGAGAGCGATGTCATATTTGGGTTGGAACAACTCGAAATTGCTACAACCGTATCCGATTATATAGAAGAGCAATTAGCGGACGTATTTTGCCTGATAAGCCAGTGTTTGTTGTCAGTTGGTATTAAACAGAATCTTCCAAACGGAAAATATCTTAATGTTGATGAGTATGTTCGCTCAGGGCAGTTTCACCGCGATATGTTTGCCTATGTTCGCGAGTTTGATACTATTGATAAAGGTAATGCAGGTATAACGGAAATGGAATTGGAAGCCATTGCTGACAAAATGGAAACCGGAGAGGCTCACGATGTAGGGAAGAAACACACAGTACAGAAGTCCATTGCAGACACGAGTTTTGACGGGACACGTTTAAGCAGGATGTTAAGATGTAATGTTTTGCTTAAGTATTGTGAGCAAAAGTTCTCAATTCCAGCGAAAATCGCTAATCTTATTCTGGACAAATTAGAATACGAAAACCGATTCACCGAACTAATTTTTAAAGATAACGGAAATATATTACTGGTTGCGCAATCTAAACACAATAAACCAGACTGTCCATGTTTGTCCTTGGGTTCATGGATAAGCAGTGTTATTCAAGATTTGGATCGTGCATGTGAAACCACTAAGAAAACAGTTGCTATTATGAAAAAGATGTCATTTGAAGTCAACGCCTACCTTGAACAGACCTCGTTTGGCACTGATATGAACTGGATATCGAAACCACCCGTTGTACCATCGCAATTGAGGAAAGAACTGTTAAGGTAAACTATAAACCTTTTCAATTTTAATTTGAAAAATATTTTTTTTATAATAATCTTCACAAAGACCATTACAGCATTATATGAAATTAACCACTCAGTTTAATTACACATCTTATTAGAACATATGCATTTTTACAATTTAAAATCAATGTTGTTAAATTTGTTATTTAAATAGATCAGTATTGGTTGTTATTTCTTTCCGATTCCAGATGAACTAATGTATGCACTTTTTTTCAGTATTGATGGAGTGTTTTGTATTGGAACAGTTTACAATGAATTCACAATTTATTTAAAACCAGAAAACAAAGTAGGAAATGGGGATACAATAGAGTTGATGGAAGTTGAGGATGATAAAAAGGGGCAAAAATCTGACAACGTAGGCGATGAAACTGTGGAACAAAAAATAAAACAAATTATGAAGCAGCATGGATGTCATTTTCCGTATGCTCTTGAGGTTGTAAGAATTGAATTGACTGCTCAGATGGCAGTTGAAAATGGAGAGGAAATTTGTTCGCCTTGGCCTGATTTGCAGATTGGTGATTGCACAGATGGCTCTGCCTGTGGTTCTATTGACGGTGGTATAAAAATGCTAGATGATCCTCAGAAATACCGGTTCGGAACTCTTGGTTGTTTTGTTAAAGATGATTTTGGGAATTTATTCGGGTTGACATGTGCGCATGTAGTAGGCAGTGATTATCCTAACCATGCAGTTTTTATAAACGAGGGAGAACAAATTCGACGTTTTGCAACAAGTTCTCCCAAAATGACATTTTCCTTCGCTGAACACCAGTCTTTCCCTCTTGTTGACGTCGCAGCAGTAAACGTGGAAAAGGATGCACATAATAATTGTAATCGAAAAATAAAAGACGAAGAAGGCGTGCACATGGCGTGGATGGTATGCGAAGGCAAGCAAACCGTTGTTCCTGGCCAACGTGTTTTTAAATACGGAGCTAAAACCGGATGTACTCGCGGATGTATTGCAAGCGCCGATTTAGAGCTTCCTATGCCCGACTTACCAGGGGCTTTACAACCGCCAGATAGCTACCTGATCATGATCGAGTCTCCCTCTGATGTAAGGAATGGGCCTTTTTCGGACAGAGGTGACAGCGGATCTATAGTTTGTTTTGAGAAGCCTGTTGACAATACAAGCGTGATCAAGAAGGAACACCGATCAGATTTATTCGCCCTGTCGATGATCCAAGCTGGCGAAATGACGGTGGATGGACATACCTCAGCCCAAAGTGTTTCTTTCATGCTTGCGACTGGACTTAAGCTACTATCGTCAAAATCAAATGTTCGTTTGACATGCCCAATGTCTGAGTAAGCAGAAATTCGGAGCGTGTTTTTGTGATAAAAGCGTTCAACAATCAAAACTTGCTGTGAATTCAAATTTATGAGATCCTGTGATGGTATTAATATTGTTATAGGCAATATTAGTTTATAAACCGATTGACCGTTGAATCATTATTGTGCTAAAATAGCACGTATCCGGTATATCAATAGATGATTAGTGTTTGACTTTGCGTGATATATTCTGTACATACACAAATGAAAATTGTAATTTAACATTAGTTCTTTGATGAATCATAGCCAAACGTGACTGATTGATTATGATAATATACGCTTATATAATGACGTTGTGTACAATACGGTGATGTATAGTACTTGAACAAGTATTTGACGAGCCCATTATGAGTATGTGCGAAGCCAATGCGAGTATAACAGTGGTGTACGGGTAAAGCATGTCAAATTATTTCACAGTATTGTACACAACCGTGTAACATAAATTTATTATATACTTAACTCTTTTTTAATTATTCGCGGTATTGAGCAAGTTATTTTGAGCATATCCCTGAACGGGCCGGAAGAAATGCTTTGTGATCAAAACGAATACATATATATCCGGTTGTAATTAAAAATCTATGTTCTGCCCTCGATCTCGGACGAAGCGGAACATAGAGCAGATTGTGTGAACATTATGGTTTCCCCAAAAATGAAGTGGCGCGGGTCTTGTCGTTGGATGTTTAAAACGAGTCAAGACAAAACGAAAATGTTCTTAATGTTTTTTGTGCTTTTGCGAGCGATATGATATCAGCGGTATGTTGAGTCTGTTTTGAAGGGAAATTGCATTTAACCATAAAGTTTATAAAAACATTGTGTTGCCAGATTGTTTACATTAACACACTCTGTTGAAAGAGCATTAATTTTACCATGCTATTGTTTATACTGCAGCAAATTGAGTTCATGAATAGATGTTTGACATTTAAAAAGCTGTTAGAATAAGCTTTAATAGACTAGCACTTTTAGTTTTAAATTTGGTTTTATAGAGAAAGGATATACGTGGAAATATTTGAGAGAAACAATAGAAACAATAGAAAATAGTTGTTTAATGCTATATATGAAAAGTATAGTATTGTGTGAAATATTTAAATAACAATACAGTGTGAATAAAAGTATTATTTAGTGAGAAGTGCAAAAGTGTGTGTGTCTTATTTTCCTGAGGTGGATTAAATAGCCCCTTTAGAACAGAGTCTGACCCATTTGTATGATAACAAATTGTAGTATGCTATTTACATTGTATGACATGTAAAAATGTGTATTTGTTTATATTTTTTGCATTGCTTTTGTATCCAAATATTGTAATATGTTAAGAACATTTGTAAATATATCATTTTGTTTTCAAGAAATATGGTATTTTACTAGTACTTTCATCTGTGATGTTAAGAAACTGCGTGCATATACTTTATGCAGTTGTGTTTTGTTATAAATTGTTACTACTGGTACTATGTTATGTCTTGAAGTTAAACATGTGATGCACTGTCACACCGCCCAGTCACTGAAATCAGAAAATAAGTTGTTGATTCAAAATTAACGAGAATTATACATGATATAGTACACCTTTTCGCCACTTAGCTAGCAAGTTTGTAAAGGTTTTTATTAAATGAAATCATTAATTTTGCGTTAACTCTTCAGGCGTTAATTTACAAAGAGTGACTATGATGGTAATATATAAACAAGGGACCTATACTTACAAAGTTTGTATATGTCCCGGGATAAACATATATATGTTGTATACATCGTAAAAATGTCAGTTAATGTCCCATAAGACTATATGTTTATA
>VMBQ01004526.1:87612-107814 GCA_007657795.1 Dreissena rostriformis
TATATATGTTGCATCAGTTGTATTAGTGTATGTAATCTTTGATTTAATAATCACTACGTACTGTAAATTCTATTATCGGTACATTCAGATTAAACATTCAAAAATATAACATAATTGTTGATTCATTGCTAAATAAAGATGTTGTTTAGAATAGAAAACTAGTCATTGCTTTGCATTTATTATAATTAATGTTAACATTGATATTATACATTTTCAATGATAAACATGACAATATAATCATGCGAATAACATTATCTTAACACGTACAGAATACGCGTTTTGCAGTGTTCCGCAACTGCACTAAACCCGCCATCCCATCCAAATTATAATTTAACATTAACACAATTATTTCTTATCAGTTTACTCGGGGTTAGTAGGGTTTATGCACTTTTAAAGTCAGTTTAAAACAATTTAGACCTTTAATACTTATAATTATTTTGTGTACGCCAACTCGTCGAAATGTACCCTATACATGCATTTAAATGCACATTGATCCTAACTTTATTTATGTGAATTTTTATGTCGATCGGTTCACTACCTTTTAAAACATCTCTCTAAAATACCTTACACATGTCATGTTTTCCGTTAAACAGCTAGAAATCTCCTCGCATTGCCAAGACCTACACTGAATGGAATATATTGACACTACGCGATAAACGATACATTTATAACACTTAGCTCAACGTTAATACCAAAACATAACAAACTTTGTTTAGTACATTATCAGATAAAAACATATAATATTACAAACTTTGAAAGGTTTTAAAAATATCGACCATTCTATAACAATGAAGGACTGGAACTGAGTACTAAAAAACAAGGAGGGTTCCCATGCGAATATAAAGAATTACGGGGAAACCAGATCAAAGCTCGGCTAAAAATTCAGTCGATCGTAACAATATTCATGTTTTAAGTGTAATTTTGTCCATAGAACGAGTTGCATTTAAATCATTTGAAGAAAAACGTCAAAAAAGCCGTTATCTGTTCATAGTCGCTCTGTAAAGTCATATCCGCGGATATGAGTCATATACGCACTTTAGTCGTACCCCTATACGTGTTAACTCTAAATGGTGTACAACTCGGTCGGGAGTAGATGCTATAATCGTATATACATTAGCTGTGCGAAGTCTTCAAGTTCTTCCGGAAATGTAAGGTAAACGTTGACTATGAGATATTTATATTCTTGAGACATGGATACGTTATCATAATCCAGTGTAGAAAACCTGCAATCCATGTACACAATTGGTAAATAGGCTCATATTTCACTTGACATCGAAGCGTCGCTCTGGATCAGCAGACGATTTATTACATGCATATATCGTACGGAGGTTCCGGTGATAGTCGATCTATATTTAATATTTGGGAATTCCATCTCGAAATGAAAAGTAGCTTATCATATTTTATTAGTTTACGTCAGTTATATTTATAAAAATGCAGATACTACTTAAACAAGAAAAGGTGAGTTTGATTTTGATCTTTAAAGTGAATTTCACATATCGATATCTTCGCGTATTTATTTTCAAAAGGGACCTGCAGTGAACTTAAAAATTGCAATTAGGTCATCTTTAGTAAATTTTGTTTGCTTTACATAAATTTATATTGTTTACACATATCACACTTGGTACCATAATTATGCTATTTTGAACACGATTTATGCAAAAATTACACATATGCATCAGAACGAAATATAAGTGCACGTGTTTTATATTCCTCACAAAACATATTAATAAATGTTACACAATTAATGTTGTTTAAAGGGTAATAATCGTAAAAGGTGTTTATATTATAAACTTGCAAACTTCACATATAAACATATTTATTTAATGACTGAATTTGTTGTTTTTTTCCCGTTAAACTTCATTTAAGCTTAAAATTAATCAGTTGTAAATACTAAAATTAAAATTTCCTTACATACTTCAGAATCATGTATGCATTGACAATGTATATCTTTTATTTAAATATATTCTTTACTCCAAAAATGTATTTCAGAATTATGCATATCCATTGAAACATTTGAAAATGCTGACGCCACTCTGATACATTTTAACACGCGCCTACAATGGCAGAAGTTAAAACTTGGACGGTGTATCCAACATGGTGTGTTTACCCCAGGGTTCAGTTCTTCCGGAATCGATTTTTGAGCCTGCAACCACGATTTGAAAGAATAGCTGGTAAGGAAGGATCATTTCTTCATGTATATTTTTGTTTTCTAAAACATATTCTTCCCATATGAGACAGAGTGCTTATTTGCAAAAATGCATCTGTTTAGCCTACCTGAGCACATAGTGCTAATGGGGAGCTTTCAGGATACCGTGATGTCCGTCTTCCGTCAGTCCGTACATTTGCCCGTGCGTGCGTGCGCTTACTTGATATTATAACGACTGCTCCTCCTTTCACGAAACTTTACAGGAATGGAATGACCATTGGATGACTCTTTCAAAGTTTGTCGACTCATTCCGGTCCTTTACATATGTTGGCCACCATAGCTAAAACTAGATTAAAAAACTTCAAAAACGTCAAACCACAAGGGTCAGGGGATTGTATTTGGCGATTAACATCGTCTTGTAGTCGGCTTATGATTTTGGTCAATAATCCCCTGGTTATCCAAACTTGCCATGCCCAAGGGGTCCAAGATTTATATAGACAATAGAAAGTAAATGATTTCTAAAAATCTTCTATAAAACTGCTATTGTATGTGACATCGTATGGTGGTCCTCTATAAAATTTGCTTAAATGATTCGCCATGGGGTCAAATTTTGTTCCGCCCTGTGGATTACTTGTTTCCTTATATTTATATTATAAACACTTAAAACTCTCTTCTGAAACCGCAAGGCTGAGAGGTTTGGTAATTGTCGTGTATCATCCTATGGAGGTCATCTACCAAGTTTGTTCAAACCATGCCCCTGGGGTCAAAACCTTTGACGCCCAGGGATCACAAGATTCATATAGACTTAAAGGAAATAACTTTATTTTTTTTCTTCTTTGAAATCACATTGGTCTGGGGTTTAATATTCGTATGGTTATCATATTTGTTGTAATCATATCCCTGGGGTCATCATTGGCTTTCTTGGTTACTTGCTTTTCTTATTTGGTGTGCGACATCGTATGGTATTCCTCTACTAATTTTTTGAAAATCAAGCCCATGGGGTCAAAATTTACTGTTACTATTTTTTCAACGTGTATAGTGAATTAGGTCAAACACCGCATAAGAACATATCAAATTAAAAACCACAGTTATTACACAAACTTTACAAGATCTGCACATAACAGTTAAGTTCCTTCATGTCTCATGTGAGCGACTTAGGGCCTAAATGCCATCTAATTCGTATGAACTATCACATTTAAGACTATTAGATTCAAGAATCTATGCAGTATTTTAAAAACTATATGCGTAACTCGCATAGTATTAATATACAAATGGAACATAAGGCTTAAGGCTTAAAACTTAAAAGTAAGGGAGTTTATGGGAGTGTACGGGAGTCTAAACACATGATGGACTCAATTTAGATTTCTTATGGATTTAAGTCAGAGGTTTGATCTCTCACTGGGGAGCGTTCTTAAGATCTGTTCCCAGACAAAAAGAATTGGTCCTTGAAACTATGAAACGAACTCGAGAGTGTCCCTATAAACAGTAGGCTTTCGATACAATTTAGCTAAAATAAATGGGTTTAAACAAATGCACATACGTATGAGTTTCTAGTATCCAATGTAATAGCTTTATATGTGTTAATTCTTGTTACGGCAACAACGGACATAACAATTTGGCATCAATTGGGCATCATTATAAATATTAGTTATGCCGGTAAAGAGTGGCTAGTTTTATTTATATACTTGCATCAACTGTCACAAGTTTTACCATGTGTTTCACTCATTTTAAGTTACGATCAGAATTATCTCGAAATTATAGTGACGGTTTTACAAAAAAAAATCTTAAATTCCGAACTACTGAAGAGCGTTCTCGATACACTAAAATAAGCACTTCAAACGGCTAAATCGATGATTGTCATTAACTGTTTGATATTTTATTTTCACGTAGGATCTGTGCAGTGGAAAGTAAAATACTTCTTAGAGGCAATACAAGTTTGGTTTGGTGGTGACCTTGAAATCAAAGTAATCACTGAGTCCGGCTTCCCAACTGAAAGGTTTATTGTTGACCGGAAGTCTCTGCCTGACAACACAAAACAGCCGCCAGACAGCGATAACAAGGAGACTAAAAAATCAAGGGTGTATGTATGCTTTATAGAGGGACAAGGTGTACGTGACCCTTTATTTATTCAGGTAATAAATATGACCATATAATTAAGATACCTTTTTGAATCCTAAACATGAGAAATGTTCAAGCGATATTGCTAACCTAAATACAATATTTTTCACATAGGAACTCTATTGAACAGCGTTTTAAAGTGAATTGAAGCAAAACTAATTTTGTCATGTTATAAGTATCAAGTTGGACAGAACGAAACACCTAACAAAGTTGGCAGTTTAATTAACTTTCTTATAAAATGTAACTCGCATTGGAAAAGTTTTACCTTTTAGTAAATTAAATTTAAATGCACGCTAACGTTTAACATTCAAATGTGTCGGAAAAAAAATAATAAATGTATTCGAGTTGAACTTGGAAACTTATTTAGAGTGAAGACTTCTTTAACTTATTTCAAAAACTAGTTTGTTATAACCAATACTTGGAAAGATACTGTAGTTAGATAGTTTGAAGTATGTAAGTAGGAAATCCATCTTGCTTGTAAGGTAATTAAATATAGATATTAATTAAAAATGGGTTGTAAGCATTCCTACTTCAGAACAAGTTGTTAAAATGTTACACTGTTTTGATCATGGAAATGTTATTTTGTAAATGTCATTGTTAGTCTTGCGTTACGAGGCATCTCAACATATTCATTTGTTATGTTATCATTTGAATTCATTTCAGAGTTTGAAAGATGTTTTGGACTTTTATAACAAGGAAACTCCTTCTACAGAGAATATTTTGTACATTGCCGTGAAATTGATAGATGGACCTTCAGACGAAGAATGCAAGTTACTTCAAAACGATTTAGAAGAACAACTTGCATGGCGTCCACTAAGCTGGGATAAGTTTTCCTCCGTGGTGTTCGTGAAGGATCACACCGACCTGCCCGTGGCGATCTCAGATTATTTTGAGCAGCAATTGGTCGAAGGGATCTCGGTGATAGCAAAATGCCTCAAAAGCTTCATTCCACGTGAAGCTTATTGCAGACGGGATACAAAAAATCTAAAGGCTCATTTAAAGGCATTCTCCGAAAAAAGCAATGCTCCTAAATCGATCGCCTTTATCATACTTGATTTACCGACGCCCAGCGATGCTGATGATTGGGAACGAGAGCTTGACAACTTGCATAGTCTTGCTAGAATGATTAAATGCCAAGTCCTTCTCCCGTTTTATGCAGAGCTGTTGATTCCACCTGACGTTTACCACGAAATTCTTGTAAAGAGTGAGTACGAAAGCAAAGTCGGCGGTCATATATCAACTTCTACCAAGAATCTTCTTCTTGATAAAAAGAACGAAGCAATCAATCATATATTCAATGCAGGGGTAAATGCCTTTTTAAAGCACAGGTACCCCGACATAGTGCAAGCGGTAATTGAGGACATTTGTCCTCTTGTAGCAGCGATAGAAGTCGAGTATGACAATCGATCACAAATATGCACGAAGATGTTATATGAGATAAACAAATACATGGAACAGTCAAAGTTTGGAATGCAGATATGTGGACTGATGAAGACCCCGTACATACCGAAGAGCATCCGCAAGGATGTTGTTGGGTAAAATAATTTCGCACATACTTTATATGCCGATTGTTGATTTATATGCGGTGTAAAAAAGAAACAGCTTTAAAAGTAATTAATATGTATTTAAGATTATTATGCTTAACATCATTGACGTAAATAATTATTTTTATTGTGCATTGTTTTCTCTTTTTCAGTATAAAAGGGGTTTATTGCATTTGTACCGTATACAATCGGTTTACCGTGCTTTTGGATCAAATCAATGACGATCAACGATTGGAAGAAATTCGCTTAGAAATCAATCAGATAATGAAACGCCACAGCTGTGACGTTCCATGCGTGATTAAGAATGTGAAGAAACCGCCTCGTACACTTGTCAACATACAATATGAAAACGGAGGTGTCATAAGGGGAGCTAACACCGGCACAGCTGGGGCATTTGTAGAGGATGTCAGTGGCAGGAAATATGCCCTCACATGCGCCCATTTGCTCGGTGATGGCGAAAGACCACACGATGTTTCTATCAAAGACAGTCATGGCGATTTCACTTTGTTTGCGAGAAGCTCGCCACATTTAACAGTAGGTTTTGCCGAAACCTCATGTCGTCTCATTGACATAACAGCACTGATAGTTAATGATGATTTCGAACAACTTTGCGAGACAGCTATTAAAGACGAAGACGGATTCAACCGACCTTGGAGAAGTTTGGATTCACATGATAACAGCATACTGTATTGCAACGTTTACAAATATGGCGGGAGCTCAAATCTAACAACTGGTTTCGTTGTGTCATCGGACATAGAGTTACCCCCTCCAGCGGACATAGAGTTACCTCCTCCAGCTCTGCTTGGTCGCATATTACAAGACCCGAGCTACTACCTTATTATGATAGATAACTTGCCTGGGTCCGATGAAAGTGAAAACCCGTTTTCAGCACGAGGTGATAGCGGTTCCGTTGTGTGCAAAACGCGATTGGTAAATAATGTGCGTTTGATGAACCACGGCGACGAGCCACGCGTTACCGCTATTTCGATGATACATTGTGGGGAATTGCAGATTGACGGGGAGGAGGAGTCAGACCTAACAATTTCATTTAGATTGAAGACAGGGTTAGAGCTGATAAGTGAAAAGTCTGGCATGGAATTTGTTCAATTGTAGAAGAATTGTGTAGAAAAATGTTAAATGTGAACTGGTTGTGAGATGTTGGACATCGCTGATAAACGCACACTTGGGCTTTGTTGATTGTTGTTTCTAAATATGTTTTATTAACGGGGCAATAAGCTGTTTCTTATAACGTGTTTGGTACTGTTTGATTGGCGTTGATTAGATTGTGTCAGCATATAAACAATAAGTGTTTTACGATGCAGTGTATATGTTATTTTGTTTTGGGCATTTATACTAATATGTCATTTGTATTGTTATGGGTTTATTTGTACTATAATGCTCCTGGCCGACAATACAATCATAACGAGCATCAAACCATATACATAGCATGTTACAGATATACAGAGAATATTAGGGTATTAGGTTTATTTTAGCGCGACTTGGGAAACCTTAACCTCAAGCCTTGGTGCCAAACGTTATAAGATGGGTGTTATTTCATGATGCGAGTATGATTTTGGCTTAAACGAATATCTAAGTGAAATGTTAATAATAAATGAATGAATTGATATAACATATTCAGTATGCATACGTACCTTAAAAAGTTATTTTTATGGCACAACAAAGGCCATTTAAAACTCTTGCATTATAATATAAATATTGTTATTAACATCAGAAATGTATTTTTTGTACATAACTGACTATTATATGTTCATATCGTTATTCGCATAAAAAATATAACACTATTTGTTTATAGTCTTTGTAAATAAGAAACTGTTCTTGGTGCCATGTCTGTTTCAAACCATGTCTGTTTTAATCCAGAATTTACAAAAAAAAAGTGTGTATGGAGTATATTTTCTTGATGTGTTATGTAATATGGAATATCTTTATAATACGTATATAATATTGCATGATACATGATTTGATGATTATATTTTATATTGCTTTCACGTTAAATGTTATTTTTTGCTTACCTAAATGTACTAATACGTACTATTTTAAGATGGATTTTATATGATATAATCCCATAATATTGTGTACTGGTGTTCATTGAACATTTACGTTTTTATATTGGTTTCATAATACACAAAGCTACTATACCCTTATTATCTCCAAATAACTAGCAGTAAACTCGATTAACGTCATACATGTACTTTCAATTAAAGATACGCCCACTTACAGTTATTATTTTGTTTTATTAACAGCCGTGTGATTTTGATTAAAATAATTTCATCAAAAGGATAGTTATGCCGATGATATGATACCAACATGCTCTCGATGTAATTATCATCGTCAAATACATATCACACTGTTATAACAACGTCTGTTAATTTATTGTTTCGTCCGTTTCTCTTCTTACAATATATTTTCTTAAATACCATTTAAAATAATAATATAATAACATCAAAGAATAATGTGTATACCAGTATATGTATTAAATAAATGATGCATCCATTAATATACTTGAAAAAAATGTTACATATACACTCTCATACATTTTACTTTTAACGATACATTGTATATAGCTTGCAGACGTTAAAGATGCTTTAAAAATGTGTTATCCAGATCTCCACAAATTGTGAAAAAAATCTAATCTGAAGGTACTAACTTACAATGCTGACGTATTTTATCCACCAATGATAGTTTTCTTTGTATAACGGTTGAAACGGTATCTGATTTAAACAAACATTTTGAATCTGTCAGCTTTGTTCGTACCCACAACATATTGGGTTCTTCCAAAATCAAGTCCATTCCGGAATAAGTCCATCTTTAAAAATAGCATTGCCTCCGTCATGTCCATACTTGGACAATTTTAAGCTCGATCTATGGAAAAAAATAATAAAAAAATCGAGGAAGCGTCGTCAATCTGGCGCAATGTAATCGTCTCAGTAATCCTTTACAAGATTTCCTGGGATATATATTTCCAGATATAACTGTTTTTCGTTTATTTCTTACTCAACAGATCGTTTAGAACAGAGTAGCGAAAACGCACCAGTCACTATGTTGCCGTCTTTTTACTGTAAATATTAATCTGACGGTTATATCAGCCAGGTATTTAAACAATTAAGGTGCTTTAATGTGCATTTAAGAATTTGATACTTACGTGATTAGATAAATAATATTGTTAAAACACAATTTCGTAGAAATTCAACAATAATCATATGTATAAGGTAATTAAGATGATAATCTGATATTTTTATCTACCTCAGATTTAACTGTCGGTAATTTAAAAAGAATAACCCGTGGCAAATTAGTGCATCACATGCGTGTATATGAACGTTATCACGCAATCAGGTTAACGCAGTGGTTTGTACACGCGGTCAATAAACGCTCCCGGAGCATGGTTGGTGGTCCTCCACAGCACAAGACTACTACGAAATTGAAGATCGTTCAGTAAATAGCCTGACATTGTGCTTAACTCATATTTAAAATTCGACACAACTTTCGTGAGAAGAATAATTTGGTAGCAGTGCTAATGAAACCTCGGGCGCGGAAGGACCTAATAAACTGCAAAATACACAAGTGTTAGGGAGAGCACATGCTGCTGAAATCTTTACTCTATATTCTAATAATTTACACTAAATTTAATTTTATTCGCTGGTGAGAAATAGTTCTTGATATACTTACTGGCTGCGACTACCTTGTACATAAACTAGTTTGGACGTTGAAAAAGCAGCAGTTGAATGATAGAATAAATGTGTACTGTTCCGTGCATGTGGAGAACTATCGCACATACATCGCGTTTGCCGCGATCTTCAAAGCAAGGTTAGTGTGATATGCTCCATCCAATATAAAACCATACGATATAGAGTTCGCCATTCCTTGCACGCGAATAACTCCGATTAGGGCGATCTGCAAAGCGACAAGGGCAGTGTGATCTACTGTACCATGCTAGCTAAATACCTTATACGACCAGAACATACAGTGCTGTCAGCATATACCAGTGTTCCATCCATCCGTTCTGTACATGTGATTCTATCAACTGTTTTAGTTGCACATCTTACCATATTCGTAGATCTCATCTTTAAGTTCATGTTGATTGTGTTGGCTGAATTCTTTTTGTTTAAAATCATTTGTCAAATCATTAGGCAAGTCGCCAAAATGAAAGTTAGGTAGTTATATTTCGTGTAATGTTATTACTGTACGTGCACTAGAACTCATGAAAAGTACAGAAGAAAACCAGCCATATAAGCTTTCCTGGATTTAGTTAAAGGCCCTATAAAGGTGACGATCCGTAATTATTTACGGATTTTTTAATATTTTTTTCATATTTTATTTATAAAGGTTATCAAAAAACAATATATATATGCTATTGGATATTACCATAAACAATTAGCAATACAACTTGTTTTGAGCTCAAAATACAGTGTCCTCCAAGTCAATTGTGTTTACAAACAATCAGTTTATTTACATCGCTGATAACTCGGGAAGGTGAAAGTGATTCAGGTCACCAAAAATACATCGTTGATTTTCAACGTTTTCCGGTATCAATAACAAATAAGGTCTCTTCTAAATGGTTAAAACGTCTGTAGTGATCTAATAAGTTACTTTCTGCTGGTCAAAAATTGTTTAAAATTGAATTAAAATTGAATTTTCTTTCGGCTATTTTTATCATACGTCACCGCTTTGAGGCTACACACTACGTTAGTTGCAAAGTTGTAAACAATTCTTCCAATTATGAAACGGGTATATCTTCCATAATTCTTGACAACATTGCACCTAAGCTGTGTTGTTATCATTTTTTATGCAAGAGTAACTGAAATCCGGTAACAAATAGACCAGTTTATATGCATAGTAATTGGATTTGTCACCTGTATAGGGCCTTTAATGTATTCGCACATAGGCCTATAGAGAATATTATGTGAGCGTTGGATAAAGACCAAGTTTATCATGCGAGGCTATATAAGAACCATGGTAGCGCGAAGCTTGCCGAGCGCTACGTACATGGTTCGAGCCGAGCATTATAAACTTTATCTTTATCCAAAACTAATATAATATTCTATTTATCCTATTATTTCTTCCATTTTTACATTCATAATGTTCAAATATCGCATTTTTAGACGATTTAGTTATTCCGCAGTTGACAAACGCAGATTCTCCAATTTTTGGAAAACCCCACAAATGATCTTAAAATAGCACGCGACAGGTTAATTAAACAAGGTGGGATAGAGGCAAGTTTATTCCATGGGGTGTTATACCGTCAATGCACGTCTGATAATGGGATAAATAAGAATACAAACTATGCAACGTTTTAGTCAAGTGTACTAATTGCCAAAGTCTGATCAAATGTTTCACAATGCGTAGGCATGGTTGCGGAAAACCACCTCTTTTCGCCAAGGCATACACTGAATGGAGTGCCATGAAAATATTTTTGACAAACAGCTTGCGGAGTACGCTCTTAATACTTAAGAAAACAATAATTTGTGTTTATAAATACGGTATATCATACAGAAGCAGTTTCCTCATGCACTAAATAAAACGTAGTTTACAAAGCAGTTTTCGTAGTCAAGTTATGTCCTGATATAAGAACGAACACTATGGCTTTACATAAATTTTGAGATAACAAACGGATAATAGGTATCTATGCCATCGTAAACTTCAGTGTGTAGTCAATCGATGTTTATATTCTGGTACCCGATCTTTACCGACTTTCCAGCGGTGTGAACGTAAAATCTCGACAATATTAAGCTATCATTGATATACAAGTAATTGGTTTAAATTCCGGAATGAAAATGTGGTACACAACCTATGTGGAAGTTGTGCGTATATTATGGTAGTAAGCTATTACAAAATGTGAAGTAGTGTGACTAGCTTGAGTTTTGTATTTCGTAATCAACTGTAGAAAACCAGTTATGAATGGAATAAGGAAACCAGATAATTATTTCAAGTACGTGCGATAGAGTTATTTTTAGGATTGTGAAATTCCAATCCAAATGAAAAGTAGCCATAAAAATTAACTTTATTTGTTTTTCCGTGTTAAAGTTGGATGTTTAGTGGATTATAATTGGTATCCTTACTAGATGATTTCTGATTGACAAACAGTCAGAAACTGTTTGAAGTACAGCTAATTTTGTTTTGTAAGTATAAAGCCTCTTTATGACTTGTACTCGGATTGTCATGCATATTGCTGTAATAAAAACTCTTACTTCGTGTGTATGATTATTCATTTTGTGCAAAGTATGAGCATCGGCGTGCTTTTTAAACGGTTAAAATCTCACAATTTTTATATTGACCGTTCCAAAGCGGGTTCTTTAGATCAATCGTTGAATTTATTGCTGAGGTAAAACGTCTTTAATAAATTTATCGTAATAAATGATTTGATTTAAACGTAAATTATGCATATTAATAGTATGATTTGTATTCTTGTCATTGTAGAAATCCGTTCGCGTGTTCCCTTTGAACAGTTGTGTACCAATTCTTCTTCGTTATTACCTTACACAAAATGAGACAACCACACATTCGGACAGTGTATCCAACATGGGCTGTTTACCCAAGGGTTCAGTACTTCCGGAATCGTTTGTTGAGTTTGTATCCACGATTTAAAAGAACAGTCGGTAAGTAACTTTCTGCTGTTTTGTTTATATATTTTTCTATGTTAAAAAAAATTAATATGACAATACAAGAGACAATAATTTAATTAAACTGTTTAAATACAACAATGAAATATATTGATATTATAGATGTCGGTGTATTATAAATACCTTAACACTGAAGGATTTAAACCTGTACTGAACTTTGTGTAAAATCGCATTCTGTCCTACATTTTCGTAACCCCGAACTGTCTCCGAGTATGTGCGAACAACTACGATAATTTGGCCTAAATAAAAAAGATCCCTGTTCTAGTACGCAGCGTTTTTCATCTCATGCTTCTGTGGTGAAGATGCTAAACATAGATTCTGTCATAAAGAGGTTGTGCGTTCGCTTTACGCTTCAGGCAAACTAATTTGATCAACTTTGTTTTCTATTATCAATATTTGAGACCATTCCAAATATTATACTGTTGTTAATAAATACTTAAAATAATATTAAAAAAGCACCCTTAAAAGTGTCAACAAGTCGATGTATTTCCCATCTCAAAATGTCCATTGTCTCATACATTTTAGTTATATAATGCATATATGTATGAATATTCATGTGTACCAAAATAAGTATTTCTTTATCAATATGTATGTTCATTAAAGTAACACTCGTAATTTAATGGTTAGGAAAATAATTGGGGAAAATGATCGAGGGCTGACAACTTGTTATGTCTGAAAAACCTTAATTGTATAGGTTTCTTTTAACTTTTAATGTTGATGCAGTATAGGAAATATGCAAAGAAATAACAGAAAGTCAAAATGTCGTAATGTAAATTACATACTTTAGACTTCCATCCATCAAAATAGTTAAACGATTTTTTATGATGATATTATGTGAGCTTTAATGTATGATGAATGCTAAATGTGACCTAAACCATCAAGCAATTAGTAAGTGCATTCAAGTTTTTACATGAATCAATTAACATATAAACAATTTAATTTCTTCAGGATCAGTGCAATGGAAGATACAAGACCATCTGGAAGCAATATACAATTTGTTTGAAGCTGACATTGAAGTACTGATAATTGCAAACTCCGAACTTCGAACACAACGTTTTATTGTCGACCAAACCTCGCTACCGGAGTCAACAGAAGAATGTCATGGCCAGAAAGGTCACAAGACGCGTGTTTGCCTGTGCTATATAGAGGGAGATGTTCGTGAACCACAATTCACTGAGGTAATAAATAAATGTCAGTTTAACTAACATAACGTTCGAATGCCAATTAATAATATACTAAGTTAGTTTTAATGAATGCATAAACATTGTCAGTTTTTTATGTGAAGCTATATAACCAATTAAAAAAAAAAGTCGTATCAGGTTCACTAGTTCGAATTTGTTTTTGTTTAACATTTTTTTAATCGTTTGACTATTGATTATGAATCGAGAATGCCGACTGTCATAATATAATAAACACAAAGTAAAACTGCAGCTTCTTCAACAGGAGAGAAACTTTTATAATAGCATGCGTCATTAATTTATGGCAATAAAACGTATTTCTCCTTATGGTATCCATTTGAACCATTGCAGAGTCTGCACGATGTTCTTGAAGCCTTCAACAACTCTCCTGCTTCTGAAGAATGTTTTTTGTTCGTTGCCTTCAAACTGTCCGAGAATCCTTCACATGAACAACGTACAGAGCTTCAATACGATGTGGATAAACGGCTGAAACGCCGTCCACCTATGTGGGATATGTCATCATCGGTGTTATTCGAAGTGGATGGCACCGAAATCCCACTTGCAATTTCAGATTATTTTGAGAAACTGTTGTATGAAGCATTTTCGGTGGTAGCTGAATGCTTGAAATTGTTTATTCAAAGTGAACAATTGGGCAATATGAAAACTACACATTCTGATAATAAAAAATTCAATTTTACACACAAAACCATTGACCGAATCGGGGCAGGCATACGTGCCATGGAAATAGAAACTTTGCATGCGCGCTTCACTCACGGCAGTGAAGAGAACATTGGATGCGAGGGTTTGTTGAGTCTAGCAAGAATGATAAAATGTCTTGTTATTTTTAAGACTTATGAAAAACACTCCATACCATCATACGTTACGCAGGCTATCCTTGTTGAGGCACATTTTGAAGAAGAATTCACAAAACAAATAACATCTTCTAGCATAGATTTACTTTTAGAAATCAAGAGAAAAGAAGAGGAAATTAATACATTGGAACACACACAGACAATACACATGAATCTCAAACAGGATCTCAAACAGAAAATAAACAACTTATTGGGATCCGTCATGAAAGACATATTGTCTCTTGTTCAAAACCTAGAAAGAGAATATGTCAGGAGGGCATCAATTTGTACGAAGATGTCGTTTGAGATAAACAGCTACTTGAAGCAGTCAAGTTTCGGAGAGAAGTTAAATGAGCTAAAAGAGGGCCCGGTCATTTCAACAACAGTTCGTCAAGAAATTTTGCGGTAAGCACAGTGACGATGATCTGTGGGTTTTGCTAAAATAATAATTATCACCATTTTCGAGTCATTCCGTCTGCTCGCTGGAGTTAGAGATTTTAATCTAGGAGCATGACCCTACTCAATCGACATGAACTGTCTGGAAAATTAATGACAGCGTTTGCGCAAGTTAGGCATACTTTTCGAGACAGTTCATACACCGAATAAATGCTGAAGAATGCACTTACATTCTTAAATACAGCACACTTAGTATTTTAGTAAACATACCTTTAAAAAGTAATACTGATGATATCTGAAGCTTTTATGTTTGCCCAATGATTTATTTTTATGACACTCTGAGATGTGGTTATATTAATAGAACCCTCTGTCATCGGATCATCTACCATAAGACGCGGATATATAGACTTTCCAGACGAGTCACACAAATAAATGTTGCCTCAGATTTAGTAAACTGGATTTCCAAACGTTAGTGTCGTCGAGGCAATTTACAGTACTTTCGATATAACATGTTTTACTAATAATGTGTTTGAAGCATTGCAAAGTAGGCTAATAAAGAAAATATTATATTACTAAAGCAGTGATTACTGTTTTGTCTCATTCATTTATGTTCGTTTATTTTCAGGATTAAAGGGGTTTATTGCATTGGGACAGTCTACAACCAATTTACAGTGCATCTGGAACCAGATATTGAGGATGAACAAGAGAAAACAGTTCGCTCAGAAATAAATGAAGTAATGCGCCGCAATGCTGGCAAATTTCCGTTGTTCGTTAAGAAAGTGACGAAACGTGCAACCCACTTTGCCGTGATTCAGTACGAAAATGGCGATATCATTCAATCGCATCGCGAAGGCATAGTCGGGGCGTTTGTGAAGGATTATCATGACAGAAAATACGGTCTTACATGTGCTCATTTGCTCGTTAACTCAGACGATGAGCAAACTGTTTATATCAGAGGAAGCGATGGCAATATGAACTTGTTTGCGACCAGTGTTCCAGATCTGATCGTTCGTTCATATGTAATTGACTTTGCAGCATTGAAAATCAATGATGCTGTTGAAAGGTTGTGCGAGATAGCTATGAGAGACGAGGACGGATCAAACAGACGTTGGGAGGTATGGGATGCACACGGAACGAATCCATTCGAAATTGTATCTATGAACGTTTTCAAATATGGCCGCGGTGATCCAGTTTGTAAATTTGGAATAATTGCGTCTGTGGACATGGAATTTCCAGCGCCAGCAATACCGGGACCCAACCAGCCCGCTGGAGGATGCTTTGTTTTGATAGAAAGCTTACCTGGGTCAGATGAAACGTTTGCAGTCGAAGGAGACAGTGGATCTGTGGTTTGTCTTACGCGACTGCAGGACAATCTTGTGTTGATGAATAATCCGAACACAATACGGATAACCGCCGTATCTATGGTACGCCTTGGGGGTTTGGAGATTGAAGTAGGGGAGTTGGGTCAAACATTTTCATTCGCTTTGAGCCATGCACTGCACTTTGTGGCTAATCAAGCTAACATTGATTTGGGTCCATATTAAAAGACTATCCTTATAAAATATGTGTTCCATGCGATACAAGTTATTTTTTTTAATTAAAATCCTCATTTTAAGCGAATGTGTATGCAAATATGTAAATTACTGAATGTATGGGTGTTTATTTTGGCAGTTGAATTATAAAGTAATGACAAATTCATGTGTACATACTTTTCTAATTTTTGTATAAAGGTGTGTGTCCATACTGCAGAACAAAAAGCCTCAGTTGTATTGAACATATTTTAATGTCTTAAGAGCTTAAATACTTTTATTGGTCTGAAAGGTACTTCTTATTCTACAAAAAGTTGGTTTCAACGGTTATATGGGAGGGCGCAAATGGTTTGTAAGATAGGAATATACAATTATTTACTCCAGAATCTCTACCTGCTGTTGCATAGAGAAAGAAAGACGTGACATACTTACCAGAGTTATCAAAGAACCCCGTTTCTTTGTTAAATGTTTTGTCGCTAAAGTATCCATTAACTACTAGTGCTTTGTTGTTTTGATTAACACATGCATGTGGTTCTGCTCCTGGCTATCGGTATACTGATGTTGGTTATTTGATATGCAGATAATTATGTTGCATAGAATTGATGTCAAATTAGCGATTTAGCGGTTTAAATAATTATAAACTGAACTTTTATGATTTGTATTTTTAAGAAAAATTATGTTGAGCATTCTTCTTACAGGATTAGTTTCACATGTTTACAACCCATTTACCATATTAATGTTTTAGTGTAGATTGTGTGTAGTTTGTGTTAGTTAACCATTATGGGAGTATTGCCTTAGTAATTGCCTTCTGTTATATGTCATCATATGTATTTTTGTTACTGCAATTTAGTATGAAGCTTTCACGTAAGTAAGTAGGTGGCATCACTTTGTGTTGATTATTTTAGTTAAGCAGAAACTATATAAAATGAATATCAAAATTCAGAATGTCTATGAACAAATGCATGTAATTGGATGCTTGAAACCTTTTTTTATGGGTAATGTATGCTGCTTTCATGTGTAATACTTTATTCTTTATATATTATTTTAATGTTCAATATTTTATAGCATATGTTGTTTGCTCACATACATGAATCAATAATAATCAATACTACAGATCATTGACTCCAGTTTGCTATTCACCAACGTTTTAAAATATAAAACATTGTATTGAAAATATATACATCTATTAAATATTTAAGAACGTATCGCAAGTACGATATTATTTGATTGGTAGTTAAATAATTATTTAAGGTATTTGCCCTAGACGATTGCTGATCAAACCTTTTTTTAATGTATTGACGTACATGCATTCCTAACACTAAGTTAATCCCTCTGTCCATGAATTGTTTTTAGCATATATAAGTGGATAGGGTACTTAACAATATTTGTTTAAACTTAATAACCGTTATACTAAAGTAAAAAAAGTACATACATTACACTATACGTTATTTCATACTATATAATACATGTTTTATTGCTCACGATGTTTTATTGCTCTCAACAATGCATCAATACAATTTATTCTCCGCCATTTTGATTAGATGGACTTTTTCGTGAGTGACTGATATCATTTTCAAATACAAGACTGAAATAATTGTTTGCAAAAATGTTGTGTATGTGTAAACGTTGTATTTCTAGAAATAAAATAAAATATCTGTAATCAAATCAAAGTGTGTTTGCCATGTTGTTTCAATTACATCTTTTAAATCATTTATGCCTAGCGTCTAGAAAAAAGGCCGTGGCAAACAGCGTAGACCCAGATGAGACGACGCATGATGCGGCGTCTCATCAGGGTCTGCGCTGTTTGCTTAAAGGAATTTCTGTAAGAAATATTCTAAATATAGAAATAAATATACTAGACATCCCTAATTTTGGAAATAAATTGATCCAATTTAGAAGGATAGGAGAGTCCACTAGGCATAAATGGGTTAAATCAGTGTTGACGTTTTTTTTTGCTGATTGACGAAACGGTCTTTTCATATAGCCTCTTTTCCTGTATATTCATCCACTTAACACATTAACAGATTATATAATTTAAAGGCACACAATTCAAACAAGAATTACGCATTTTTTTTTTTAAGTTTAATGTGTTTCCTTATAAATTTAAGTCAGTAGATGCATAGATAATAATTTTGTGTAGTTACTGGCAGATTTTAGGATGGTACCCTAGCAACCACGAATTTGTCAGATCTTTCCTATCCATCTGTTCAGTCTCCATTTTGATAAGAAAACATCTGAATTTTCAAGCAATTTTGATACACTTCATAAGAAGCGTTCCTTACCTAGCAAACACACAACCGTTCATTATTTGAAATTAAGATTGTGCAATATCATAGGTTTTTACAAACTGTGTGTAGCAATTTACATAGAAATCCTTTTAAATTTTTCATGTTTTTACACAAAAAATATTTCCCCTCATTATTTAGACAACAAAAGAAGATTTGTGTACCAGAACTAACCCAATACTGATAACTGAAGTAAATTTTTATAAGAAATCCTAGTTTATTTCCAATATACAGGGGTGGATGAATATATAGGAATGGATGAAACAATAGGAAAGAAGGATACATTGGTCTGCTTTGGTTAAAAACTTCTCATGCTTCGTTTTAGGTAAACACTCCTATGTTCATTTTCTTATATAACATATTTAAATAGAACAATATTTAAGTGCATTTGTATTTTGTTTATAACCCATTTATTAACCTCACATTGAAGTGATTTATTTCATTCATATTTTTGTGGTTAAATACAATATAACGCTCTTTAAAATGTGCTTTGATTTGTATTTGGAAACGAATGTCTATAAAGTCAGTTAAGGCTCTTATGATGTCACTAGTGTTAGTTAGATACGCACTTGCTCCGGTTGCCTATGTAAACAAACAAGCAATGTAATATGATTGCCGTGTTGATAAAAATTGAGTTCGTTTCTCTAAAATGCTGTGTGTAAAACTCATACTTATGTTAAAAATGACGCATAGAAGAAGATTTAAAGGACATTTTTTCGCAGAACATATATTTGCCTTTCATTCTATTTATACATTGCATTAGCACCACAGCTACGGTAATGCTAATATAATTCTAATTAATGCAGTATCGGCAGATTAGGGATAACTTATAACAGCATGAATAAATACTGGAAACACGAAGTATTGGATTCCAGAATATATTGGAAATAATGATGTCACATAATGCGCTCACCATTGTTATTTGACACGTGCATCACATACTCGGGCGATAAGTCTAGTGCACACACATATTCAGTTACAAACCCAACACATTCATTATTTCTAATTAAAAAGGTGATCGATTAGGTCATTGTGCATGAGGAATCACTGAAGACGTAAACAAATTGTGTCTGGACTATGTCACCAATTGAAGTATATAACAATTTATAAATATGCAATTGGCGGTTTAATAAAAAGGTCTTATCGTTTACATGTAAAACTACAGACAACAAAATACTCATGTTAGCAAGTTGTATGTCAATATGCCACTCATGTAAAAACAGTTGTGGTCCCATTGTTTGTTCTTAACGAAATATGTTTTGTATATGTTGTGTCGGTTTACATATTCAACATATGACGCAATATTACACACAATACATTAGCAAAAAGTGAGGTCTTATTTTAATACTCACGATTAAATTAATCGACGAACGGTTACTGAATCGAAGAATAGTGATTGGTTAAAACATGTACATGTATCTACATTAAATGTCAATCGTCGTATGAGGTTTAGAGATTTTGATTGGCTATTTGTGTCGCGTTCTGAGAAAACTGGTCAAAATGCTTGTGCGTAAAGTGTC